>PISX010004275.1:24037-124055 GCA_004024625.1 Mellivora capensis
CGTTTGCCCCGGGCTCACAGGTTGCTCTGTTCTCCTGGAGACTTAGGACCAGTGACGGGGGTCCGTTTGCCCCGGGCTCAGCGGATGCTCTATTCTCCTGGAGACTTAGGACCAGTGACGGGGGTCCGTTTGCCCCGGGCTCACAGGTTGCTCTGTTCTCCTGGAGACTTAGGACCAGTGACGGGGGTCCATTTGCCCCGGGCTCACAGGTTGCTCTGTTCTCCTGGAGACTTGGGACTGGTGACGGGGGTCCATTTGCCCTGGGCTCACAGGTTGCTCTGTTCTCCTGGAGACTTAGGACCGGTGACGGGGGTCCGTTTGCCCCGGGCTCACAGGTTGCTCTGTTCTCCTGGAGACTTAGGACCAGTGACGGGGGTCCGTTTGCCCCGGGCCCAGAGGATGCTCTGTTCTCCTCCTGTTTTGGGACTAGACATGATGGGGGTCTGCAGTCTCCGGGCACAGTGGATGCTCTGTTCTCCTGTTTTGGGACTAGACATGCTGGGGGTCTGCAGTCTCTGGGCCAAGCGGATGCTCTCTTCTCTGCTGGTGTTAGGCAAGGTGACGGGCACTGAGGCCACAGTTGGAGACGGGGTGGACGTGGCATTGATCCCCTCTGCCTCCTGCAATGATAAAAGCTGTGTCATGAGTCTCTGTGTTTTCTTCTCAACTAGACCGAGTCGTGAAAGCAGAGACATATTAAAAAAGTGTATTTATATAAATCATCTCTCAAAGACTGCCCTGGAGCGGCGTTCGAACATACAGCATTGGGCTGGCGCGTGAGTGGGTGGGAAACGTCAAGTACACACTGGGTTTTGAAAACTCAGTGTGGAGAAAAGAATGTAAAATATTAATAATTTCTATATTGCTGTTATGTTTTCTCAGATAAAATTTACGTAACATAAAATTCACCATTGTAACATGTATAATAAGTTCAGTAATTTTTAGTATGTTCATCTTGTACGTCCCTCCCTACTAACTCCAGAATGTTTCCATCGCCCTGAAAGGAAACCCGCACCCGCTCAGCAGTCGCTCTGGTCCCCTCCCCGCGCCCCGGCCCCCGCTGGTCTGCTTTCTGTCTCTGCATGGAAGTCAGCTTCTGCTGGACTCACTCATCTTCGCTTCTGAGGCCACAGCAAACCACTCTCTAGGCTTGATGCTGGGGCACGTCCCACAGTTGAGTTCAAGGCTGGCACTGGTCCGGGCTTGGCACCACGGGACTGCCCTCCAGCAGGGCGTCCCCAGTGTCGGGGTGGGCCGCCCGCCTGGCGGGGGGCCTGCAGTCGGCAACCTGGAAGGTCTCTGAACTTCAGCTGTGGTTTTTACGGAAGCGTCAGTGCAAAGGCCCTGTTGATTAAATCATGGGCCATGGGCGATTCACCCCTGACCCCTCACGGACGGCCGCAGGTGATTCTTACGCGTCTTTCCAGCCCTACGGCCGAAGCCCAGGAGGCCAGCAAAGAAAGGATGGTCCTGAATTTGGACCCAGTTATCACTGTCTCGTGGCTGCACCAGGGAGCCCTTCTGCCCCCGCCCTATCCCCTCTCCCCAGGTCCCTTCCCACTGGGAGCCAGCTGTGTCCCAAGGAGGTCATTTCAAGGGCATGTGAAGAAGCGCATTTCCAGGCCCTTCCCGGGGCGGTGGGATAATTGGATCTTGTCTCCTGAGAAGCTCTTTCTTGTCAGCAGCAAGCAGACGTGATCAGAGGACTAATCCCCATTAAAGTGTCAATGATGCATCAACTTCCATTTCTTTTTAACCACGAAAAAGTTTCCAGTCTGATAATTTCCTGGTTTTCCTTCCACGTTTTCTTGCTTCTAAGAGTCTCATGCTCTACCGACTGAGCTAGCCGGGCGCTGACTCTTGCTTTTAACTACGCAGTGAAAGCAGGATTTGGCAATGCCCTTGCCCTCCCCTCCACCCCCGCCCCGGCCCTGGGATTTTCACTTTCTCTCTCCTGGAAGGGATTAGAGAAGCTTTCAGTTTTTCCCATGTGCTTTGGGAGGCACCACTGGCTGGGAGACCCCGGGTCGGGTGGGGGTGGCCCTTCATTTGTGGGGGGGCCGACTGTAGGCCGTGTGGAGCCGGTCCTCCAGAGCGGGGGTGGGAGGCACCTTCTCACCAGGCTGGCAGTGGAGAAAATGGAGAGCCCCAGGGGAGGAAGGGCAAGCGGAGTGAGCGTGTGCACGTGCGTGCGCACACGTGTGCCTGGGCGTGCACCCGCACTGACATGTGCGTGCATGGGTGTGCACACGTGTGGGCGTGCACATGTGCACACCTGCGTGCCTGTTTGCAATGTCTGGACCCTTTGCTGGGAAGGAAACACACACGGCAGCCTTCTCAGTTCCCGAGAACTTGGATGCGCTGGGGGAAGGGCCCCAGAGCTCCAGGGGGCTTTGAAGCCCCCCGTGCTTGCTTCTTCCTGCCACATGAGTGTCTCCCCAGCAAGACTCCTGCTCTGTCTGCCCTGGCTGCCAAGGGGCCCTGTCCCGACGGCACAGCTGGTCTCCCGTGTGCAAAGGACCCACGTCCATGCATTTCCGGAGAACGGAGAACACCATCTCTCTCCCGAGCTCCATGATCTTCCCGTGTGGCTTTCATTTCCTCCTTTCCGGGGGACATAACTCCGCACTTGTCCGGGCGTGAGTATTACCGGCAGCGGCAGGGCTCCCTCTTGGGACCGGCCTGAGTCTGGTGGAGAAGCCACCATCCCCGCTCGGAAGCCCCCAGGGTCTTCATGGACACGGCCACCCCGTCGAGGTATGCTTCTGCTTGAACGGCTTTGCACTTGGGAGACCACTAAATGCCAGTTCTCTGAGAAGCCCGTTGGCCAGGCGACCGACTCCCTGCTTGTCTGTCTCCTGGAAATGACTCGCCTTGGCCGAGCAGGTTTCAGTGCGCGCTCATATCCCATCTTCAGACTGCTCCTTTGGTCTCTGCCTCAGTACGCTGAAGATGGAGGGACAGGGCTGGGGGTCGGGGTTGGGAAGGCACCGGGAAGCACGTTTTCTGCATATAACGTTGGGTATAAAGAGTTCTCATCAGCCGTTTCTTTATTGGAAGAGTCGTCATAAAAACTTTCTTATTGAAGAATATATTCTTAGAAATTTATCCCTCCCCTCTTTCCACCTGAAGAATCTTTCCATCTGAGAAAGAGGTTGCTGGCCGCCTCGCCAGTGTCCATACTCCCTTTTACCTTTTACGGAAGCCCCCTCTTTGGTGGGGGGCATCACTGTTCTCCATAAAGAGGTCACATCTCCTGGCTGCAGGGACCTCCCAGTTCTAGTGGGGTGTGGTGCTGGCGGGGACAGTCTTTCTCAGGGCTCCTGGACCCCTCAGCTTTTAGCTGTCCCTATAGGATGGACCCATGGAGGGGAGGTCCCTCTTGAGGTTCTCACGTTTCCTGAGACCCCCAGCGATCTGCCTACGCCCTTGGGGAGTGACTGTTTGATGCCTTTCCCTCTGCTAAAGGCTTTTGCCTGTGAGAGTCTGGGAAGCCTGTGGAGCCTGAGGAGGTACTGGTCACTCCATGCGCACCTGTTGTCACCCAGAGGTCTCTCTGTACGGGACTCCCATAGCTTGCGAATGGTCATACGGATCAGCCTGTTAGGACGTCTCAAAATTTACCTGAATTTTTCTTGTCCATCTGTGTGGTGGTCACATCTTTCTTCTGTGTCCCGTCAAAGATGAAATGGTTCCTGCCCTTTCTCTCTCTCTCTCTCCTTGAAGGGTCTCATTCCTTTCCGGAATTCAGTTTACTTTGTTCCTTTGTGACTCATCATCTGACTTTCACCGTTGCCAGCATGGGAGGAATGTTCCGTGCAGCTTTGGCATTCTGAGTGGAAATGTAAGTCTCTTATGTGCTTTATTGGAGCCCAAAGCTAACTATTTCACTTTCTGAGTTCATTTTTGGTGGCAATTTCCACTGTAGGAGTCCAGGGTAATTGTAGTATCCCTCTGAGATACGTATCCTATCACGAGGCCACAGCAGGAAACAGATGGCATGGGAAACTGGGTCACGGAGGAAAGTGACAATGCGGGGGGCAGGGTTAGAGAACCCGGTATCCTAGGGCTCACAAGAACATGTGCTGTGGGATCTGGAAGGGTAAGGTCTGCCAGGATGAGGAGGGAACTTTCTGGGCTCCAGGGGTGTAGCCATACGCAGAGGACTGGCAGCTGCTGTGGCCCTCCGTGAAAGATCTCAGCCAGTTTGAGGCTAGACATAAAACAAGGGAGGATATAGAACTCTACTACCAAGCAAGAGGACCCAGTCAGCATTCACAGACCGCTTCCCCCAACCAACAGCACAGAACACATGCTTCTCAAATGTTTGTGGGACATACCCCAAGGTAGATGACATCATGAGCCATTAAACACACCTCAACAAATTAGAAGACAAATCAGAGCTAAAATTAGAACAGAGTGTGTTCTTGTGCACAATCAAATGCGGCATCAGCAACAGAAAGCCAATGGGAGAATCTTCAGACAACTGGAACAAACCAGTGCACCGCTGAAGAACACGTGGGTCACAGAAGTCCCAAGGGAAATAAGAGAGGCATTGGACTGAATGAAAGTGAAAATACAACACATCAAAGCAGGGTCAAGAAGGAAAATTTACAGCACTAAATTCTTACATTAGAAGAGAGAGAAAATCCCAGTAGTCTGGGCTCCACCCTCAACAAAAAGAAGAGCAAAATAAACCCCGAGACAAGCAGAAGGAAGGAGACAATAAAGAGATGAAATCAGTGAAACTGAAATCAAACAATAGAGAAGGTCAACAGAACAAAGCTGGTCCTTTAAAAAAGATCACACAACCTGTAGCGAGACTGACAAAGACACAAGGAGAGAAGACACAGCAGAGTCCGGGACAGAAGTGGGGACATCACTACAGACCCTGTGGACACGAGAAAGGTAATAAGGGAACACTTCAAACCATTCCACGCAGTTTCATAACTTGTATGAAATGGACCACTTCTTTGAAAAACACAAACTAGCAAACTCCTCCATTTTGAAATATATACTTTGAATAGCTCTGTAACTATTAATTTACTAATAGTTAATACTGATTTATTAACTTTAGTACTGATTCAATTGAATCAGTATTAAAATATCTCCACCCAAATTCCCAGACCCAGATGTTTTCATTGAAGAATTTGTCCAGGCTTTTAAAGAAGGATGAACACCAGTTCTACACACTCTCCGGGAGAAAATAGACAAGAAGGAGGGTCTTCCTAATTCATTTTATGAAGTTAGTGTCACCCTGACAACAAAAACCAGACAGACAGCACAAAACAGGAAAACGACAGACTAACATCCCTTAGAAATACAGATGCAAAAGTTCCTAACAAAGTATTAGCAAATATAATCCAGCAATATATAAAAAGAATTAATCACCATGACCTAGTGGAATTTATCCCAGGGATGCAAGGCTGGTTTAATATTCCAAAACTAATCAATATAATCCACCACTTTAGCAGACTACAGAAGAAAAGAATCATGATCATATCAACTGATGTGGCAGAAGTATTTGACAAAATCTAACAGCCATTCTTGATCACAGCTCTCCAAGGAAGAGGAATAGAGAGGAACTTTCTAAAGCTAATTAAGAATGTCTACAGAAATTACCCTTAATGCTGAAAGACTGTATGCTTTTCTCCAAGATCTGAAAAAAGGCAAGGATGTCTTTTCTCACCACTGTTATTCAGCGTAGTTTTGGACATTCACGATAGTGCAATAAGGAAAGAACACGAAAGAGGGACCCTCACTTCCAAGTGGCGTACCGTGGACACCAGTGGCAGCTACTGTGCCAGTGTCTCCTGGGACACACCAAAGCAGGGTTCCTTCTGCAGAGCTGGCCTGGCCTGGGAATGACCCAAGGTGCAGCGTACCAAGTCTAAAATCACTGAGCGTTCAACTCTGACCCGATGACCATGGACACCTATGAGAGTGCTTGAGCTTGACACCCATGAGCACACCCGCAGAGCCCAGCACCTGCCACCTCGCTGCCTGCTACCCGAGCCCCAGCAGGCCAAGGCAGGTGGGCGTGAGCTCTGTCCCATGATCTCACCCTGTGGGGCCTCCATCCAGAACCTGACCCTGGGCCCTGCCAGCAAGCCCTTGGGCCTCCTACACCCAGGGGCCCTACTGTCATCTCCACTGCCACCTTACCTCAGAGGGCTCTGCCACGCCAAACCCCCCAGTCCCTACCCCACCCCTGATGAGCTCTGTGCCGCCCCTAGCGCTGCCCCTCCTGCCCCCTGAGCCTCCAAAATGCACCTCCTCCCAACGTGGCTGTTTGCCTGAATTATTGATATAAAACTGACAGACAAAAGCCAACTAACAATGAAAAGAAAAGCCCTCAAATCACAAATACGTGTACATAGAACTCTTTTGTACAAATGAAGCTATTTTCTTCTCCGTGAAGCTGGGACACAAAGAACTTGACAGTATAACTTGAACCTCAGTCCGCAGGGTATTTCTGGAGCAATGTGTAGAGAGGCAGGGGCACCTTGAGGAGCTGTGTCTGCACACTTGTCCTGCCTTGAGACAGAAGCACAAAACTTGGCAGGCTTCCCTCCCACTCAGCCTCCCACTGAATTTGCTGGTTTTGACAAAGATCAAAATCCCAATTCGGAAGCACCGTGCGATTTTACCAATCCAAGAAAACAGGAGTTGCTTCACTCTTAGATGCCTATGTGCAGTTAATATCTTCTTCTGCAAAAGAAGACCCAGCGCCATGTTCAATAAAGATTGTTTTTAAACACAAATAATAGGGCGTCTGGGTGGTTCAGTGGGTTAAGCATCTGCCTTCGGCTCAGGTCATGATCCTGGGGTCCTGGGATCAAGTTCCACATCTGGCTCCCTGGTCAGCGGGGAGCCTGCTTCTCCCTCTCACCCTCCCCCTTCTCGTGCTCTCTGTCTCTCAGTCTCACTCTCTCTCTCATATAAATAAATAAAAATCTTCAACCCCTCCAAAACAAACAAAGGACATACAGTTCAGAAAGGAAGAAAAAATTAAACTGTCTCTGTTTGCTGATGACTTGATTGTCTATATGGAAAATCCTAAGAAATCGATAAAAATGGCCTAGAACTAGTATGGGTGTTAGTCAAGGTCATAGGGTACAAGATTAATACATAAAAAGTGATTGTATTTTTGTAGACTAACAACAACACGTGAAAGCTGTAATTAAAAATACAGTACCATTTATAATCACGCAAAAACCAAAAAGAAGTACTTCGGTGCCATCTCACCAAACAGAACTTACGTCTTCAGAAGGACGAAGCACTGCTGGAGGACATTAGGAGACCTAAGGGAGGGATGCACCATGTTCATGGATGGGAAGACGCCACTAGTTCTTCCCAAATCGAAATACATATTTTTAAAAAATGTTTAAAATTTCTTTTCAGTGTTCCAGAATTCATTGTTTTTGCACCATACCCAGTGCTCCATGCCATACGTGCCCTCCTCAATACCCACCACCAGGCTCACCCATACCCCCACCCCCCTCCCTTCCAAAACCCTCAGATGGTTTCTCAGAGTCCGTAGTCTCTCATGGTTTGTCTCCCCCTCCAATTTCCCCCAACTTCCTCAAAATACACATTTAATGCTGTCCCTGTCAGAGTCTCAACTAGATGTCATGGGTCCCGACAAGATTACTGTCGCATTTATGTGGAAATGAAAGAAACTGGAAGAGCTAAATACTTTTGAAAATGCAGATAAGAGGAGAAGATTCAGCCTGTCTGGTTTTAAGAGTCATTGTTACAGTGACCGCAGTGAAGGCTGTGTGACAGACAGAGGTCAGTGGGGCCCCCGAGGACGCAGCTGGAGGCCCACACAAGCGTGGCCAGCCGACCGTCGGGAATGGTACAGAACCAGTTCCCAGGAGGAGGGGACAGCCTTGTCCCCGAGGAGCGCTGGAGGCCTGGGCATCCAGAGGCAAAGACACAAACCTCAACCGCGGCCTCACACTTATACAGAGGTTGGATTGTGGTTTAAAAAGCAAAACTGTAAGACTTGTAGAAAAATCCCACAGAAGAGCTGCAGGACCCAGAGTCAGGTACACAGTTCTCAGGCCTGACGCCGAAGCAGGTTGGCAAGAGGGAACACCGAAAGATCCACCTGAACCAAAGAAATATCTGCTCTTTGGAAAACGCTGGGAGGAGGCTAAAAGGATAGGTTAGAGACTGGGGAAAACCTTTGCGGACCGCACGTCGGACAGAGGAGTCGTATTCGGGATACACAAAGCTCTCTCAAAAGTCGATATAGTGAAAACAGTGAAAAGACCCTCCCAACAGCCCCTAGATTTGAAAGTGGGTGAAAGAGAAGACACGTTTCGCCCACGAGGATTTACTTCTCTGGAGGTTCAACATCTCAGCCCTCACGGAGACGCAGATCAAAGCTCTCCTGGGCTTGTGTTTCACGCCTGTCGGAACGGCTAAAATCAAAGTGACAGCCCCAGGAACTAACGGAAACACGGAGAAACGGCATCGCCTTGGGGACAGGAAAGTGGGCCATCCTGGAAAATGATTTGACAGTTTCTTTTTTTAAAGATTTTATTTATTTATCAGAGAGAGGGAGGGAGCAAGCAAGCAGGGTAGCAGCAGAAGCAGAGGGAGAAGCAGGCTCTCCACTGAGCCAGGAGCCCGACGCGGGACTCGATCCCAGGACCCCAGGATCACGACCGGAGCCGAAGGCAGACACTCAACCGACCGAGCCCCCCAGGGCCCCCAGATTTGACAATGTCTTGAAAGAGTAAACATGCCCCGTGACCTGGTGATCACCCCCCGGCGTCCATCCCAGAGAGACGGGCAGTCCCGTGCACACGCAAGCTGTTGACGGGTGTGCACAGCAGCTCTGCCCGTCGTAGAACCAAGCCGGAGGCAGCCCCCGTGTCCTTCAGCCGGTGAATGGTTAAACACACCACGACCTTGGAGACAAAAGGGAACGCGTTCCTGATACACTCAGCATTCACCCGGATGGACGTCCAGACAACGGCTCCGGGGGAAGAGCCGCCCCCCAAAGGTCACACACTCCATGACCCCACTTATATAGCATTTGGGAAATCACAAAACTACAGAGACGGAGAAGAGATTAGTGGTTGCTGGCAGGGGTGGAAAGACAGGGGGTGAGGCCTTAAGGAGGCGGGCGGCGGGAGGGACCCCCGTGGGAGTGGGGTGCTCTGTTCCTGCGCAGTGTCACTGTCACCACCCTGGACGTGATCCCACGCTATAGAGTTTGGCAAGGTGTCGCCGCTGGGGGTCTGGGCAGAGGGCACGTGGGATCGCCCTGCCGTCTTTCTTCCAGCTGCATGGGGACCTCAAATGGAAAGTTTAATGTAAAAGAGATCATTTTCTTGGCTCTGACGAGACGTGTTGACGAGAAGCTAACGTATTAGGCTTCCGCATGTTTCCCAAGCATCCCCGTGCCGTGCGGATGCTGAATCCCTCTCCCGTGCCAGGCACCTGCTGACCCGGTCCTGCCCTCAGGGGTTCAAGCAGGAGTCGGGCCGGGCCCCGGGAACAGGAGTGCAGCGGGGCCACTGCAGAGAACGTAGTTCACTTGTTGGCTTCCATGGTGTTTCCCAAGATGTGGGGACTGTGGGGTCAGCCTGTGAGCTGGGAGGGTGCCCTGGGCCTGTGGGACACAGTCTGTGGACATGGTCCCTGAGCCCCCAGCCTTGCCGAGGAGGGTCTCATGTGCCCACGTCAGCATGGACTGTCCTTTGGGGAATTTATGAGATCCACAGAGGATCCCGCTGGAGGGCATCGTGGGGGCTTGGCCCGCCGCCACGGATGCTCCAAGGGGCTCCAGGGCCATGCCCAGCGTCACAGCGAGAAACAACCCAGGGAGGACAGACCTGGCGTGTCACCTGGAGTGGGGGGCTCTGGCTCCCCAGGACGCAGTGCCGGTTGGAAGTGATGAGTTGCACCGAGGTCCTCCGTTACCCTCCTTGGGGACAGAGCTGGTGGTAATGGTGACTCAGTGACGGGCTTTGGTCATCGAGGATGACACTGCTGATCCGTGACGGTGCAGAGACCTCATGGGTTGGCATCACTGCCCACCTCCTCCAAGGGGCTGTGCGACCCTACCAGCCCCCGGCGCGTCAGGCTGTTGTGGGGGGAGGCAGGAGGCCCCACATGGCGTGGACCCCATGGAACCAGCTCTGTGGCTGCGAGCCTCTGTCCTGTTCCCTTGTCCCCACCGTGGCTTCTCCACTGCTGACGGTACTGCCTCCTCTTGCCCTGGAAATGACCCTTTATGGCCAGGAGAAAAGACCCCCCCCCATTCTGCAGTAGTGCTGACGTCCTCCCCTCACCTCCTTCTTTACGTGCTTTCATTTCCAGACGAGAGCCGATGTATTTTCCCGAAGACGAGTTGAGCATCTACTTAGTGGAAACGGCGGACGGTGGCCCGTCACAGCGGATCAGGATCTTACGGCAGAGGGGGCACATGGGTGGCTCAGTGGGTTAAGTGTCTGCCTTTGGCTCAGGTCTTGATGTCGCGGGGCTGGAGGGGGTCCCTGCTAAGCGGGATCCGCTTCTCCCTCGCTCTCTGCCCCTTGCCCGCTAGTGCATGCGCACACGCTCTCTCTCTCTCTCTCAATCTCAAATATCTTAAAAACAGTAATACGGCACGCTTTTCCGCAAGGGGCTTTGCGGACTTCTCCCGGAGCCGGCTGGTCTAATGTGCGGGAGCCGCAGCCTCCACCTGCTTCTGACTTGCAGGCGCCTCAGTCCCAGAGAGAAGCATCAGGATTTCAGAGGGCCCAGGCCCAGCGGGGGCCGCGAACGGCCTCAGAGTAGGGCTGCCTTTACCTTTCTGGGGGCGGGCGGGGGTCTCTCGGACAATAAGCAGAAAGAAAAATCTCTTTTCCGCCCACCTGGAGGCGTGGAGTCTTGTCCATGCCGGGTGCCGGCGCCGTGCGCAGGGGCCAAGCACGGGATTTGCAACGTCTCGTCTGGGACCTGGTCTGACCTCTGACCCTCGGGCCTTTGGCGAGGCTCCCCGGGTGCTCTCGGTTACATCTTCTGCTTGAACAAGCCATTCTGCGTCCACTTCACCCAATGTAGCGTGACCTTTTTCTTTGTTTTAAAGATTGATTCATGAGAGAGAGAGAGAGAGAGAGCACCTAGGAGGGACAGAGGGAGAGGGAGAAGCAGGCCCCCCGCTGAGCACGGAGCCCGACCTTGAGACCGTGACCTAAGCCGAAACCAAGGTTGGACACGTAAGTGACGGTGCCACCCAGGCGCCCCATCCGGCGTTACGTAATGAACACTTTTCAGTGACACGAAATGCCCTTGAAACACACACCGACTGCTTTGGCCATGGTGGTCCCCGGCTTCCTCCGAGCTGCCCGAAAACTCCAACCTCCCCTGAACGTCTCGGAAGGCGGAGGGCCCCGCCGTCCCCTGCTGGAAAGACACGACACTTTCCGTGAGCTCTCCGAGGCTCCGAAGGCAGCCGTGGCCTCACGTGGAGAATCCCGTGGTTGTGTGCCGTCGCTGCGGGGCAGTGGTGAAAGATTAGGCCCCGGTAGGTACGTCTGCGGGCTCGGTACCGTGCGTAACCACGCATAGACTCGGTGACAGCACCAGAGGTGAGGAAAGTGCCTCCGGCCTGCTCGGTGTGGCTGTGCAGGTTGCTGTCCCCGACCTCTCGTGGTGGGACAGATGTCACCCAGAGTCGGCGAGAAAGCTGGTGACAGCCCATGAGGCACGTCTGGGCAGCCCTCGAGGACCACACGGAAGCTTTCGAGAGCGTCAGAGTTGAGCCCCTTCCGTGGGAGTGGGGGGCTCACAGCAACGGAACGTCAGAGAAGCGGTTCGGCTGCTGCCCATGGGGGTTGCGTGTGCCTTTAGCCCCGAGGTCACGCGGGAGGGGGAGGGGTTAAAACAGGCAGCCAGAGGACCCTGGCACAAGGCTGCCCGTGGTGTGTTTAGACCGCGAGCCTCCTCACTCCAACAGATGGCCACGTGCGCGTCCCTCTGTCGTGAAGTGGGGTCTGTCCCTGCCCCTCTTGGACCTGGGCTTGACCAAGTGATTCGCGGTGGCCTGTGGCACGTAATGTGGCAGCTGCGTGGATGCCGAGGCGCGACACGTGGCTGAGCACTGCGGCTCATGCTCTCGTGCCTCTGGGACCACGTTGCCACCACGAGCAGGAGCCGCGGTGACAGATACGCACACAGCGGACGTCAGGCAGCTCCAGACACGTGGTCTATGCCGTGTCGACCAACCAGCTCCAGCCGAGCAGGGCCAGACCGAGAGTCCTGCCCAGTCCACCTGCAAACACATGAGAAGTAACACGCGGCGTCGTTTCAGGTCGCTAAGTTCCGGGGTGGTTTTGTTACGCGGCAGGAGCGGAGATGCTCCCTGTTCCCAGCCAGGTGCTGGAAGGCAGCCAACACTGCCGGTCGGCGTCTGCCAGAGCCGACGGCCACGCTGTGTCTTCCTGGATCTGGGCCTTCCTGCCAACCTTCCCTTTCTGCCGGCTGTCCTGGGAGCCCCTCCCGCCCTCCCGGAGGGACCTTGCCGGCCCAAGTCGGCCGCCCTCCCACCTCACGGCGTCTGCCCTGTGCCTCCCTCGGATCCTGGCTTGCTTGAGGAAGACTGCTGAGAGAAAACCTCCCCAGAGAGCTGAGCCGCGACCCTGCCCCGGACAGGGGGTGCGCGACAACAGTGGCGCAGGGAGAGAGGCGGGCTCCTGGGGGGAGGGTGTGGCGCTGAACGACGGGAGAGGCAGAGAGAGACGGGAAGGCTGACTGGGACAGTGTGGGGGGCTGAACTGTGGCCCCCCCCCCCGGGATCACGACCACTTGTACCTGTGAATGTGAACTTGTTTGGAAATAGGGTCTTTGCAGGTATAATAACATGAGGAGGAGGTTGCCCAGAGGTGGGCTGGGCCAGGACCCAGGGACGGGGGTCCCCACAGAAGGAGGACATTTGGGCACAGAGACCTGCGGGGGAGGAGACCATGTGACCACAGGGGCGGAGATAGGGGCAATGCAGCCACAAGCCCAGGACGGCCAAGGGCTGCTGGTGGCCTCCAGAGTCAAGAAGGGGGGAGGAAAGACCCAGAGTGCAGCCCAGCCCACACCGCGGTTTAGGGCCTTCTCCCTCCTGAGCCGTGAAGGAATGGCCACAGCTTATGCTGGTGGCCGCCGCGGGACACTCATGCAGAAGGCGGGGCGTGCTTGCAGGTGGCCGCTAGAGAAACCCAGAAACGTCGGAGGCCAGGCTTGCCAGACTCTTTGTGGACCAGTCGGACCCTGGATGGCAGCATAGGAGGGAAGGAGCAGCCTCCCCGGGTTTCCGCTCAGGGTGGACGGGCCTGTCCGAGGGGGCGGGTGGGATGGAAACAACAGTTCCGTGAGGTTCCTTCTGTGCAGGGAGGCTGTGGTCGGCGCACGGCACACATCCCGCCGGCAGCAAGCGGGCACACATCGGTCTTTCACCGGCGTCTCTGGGCCTCCACCAGCAGCACCGAGAACACACACGCCGGGCAGCCAGCCCGGGTGCTTCGCACGTCCTTCTGTGACGGTCCAGTCGGCACGCCCCATACGTTTTGAGTTTTCTATAAAATAACTTTGAAGGAAAACAGCAGCGATCAGTCTGGAGTTCTCACCAGCAGGACTAATCGCTGGATGCCGCAGGGTCCTTCCGAGCCCCGTCTCGCTGCTGTGTCCCTCTCCTCCACACCTGTCCCTTGTCCCGGGACGCAGCCCGAATGTTCCTTGAGCGTCGGGTCTGCAAACGGAGCCAGGCACGAAAGCTCTCAGCTCGCCATCGTTTCAACTTCCTGTCTCCGCTGGGAGCAAGGCCAGGTGCACGAGAGGTGCTCATATGCTTACAAATGTGCATGCCCTCGCCCTCGCACAACTGTGTACCCCTGCAGAAATGTCCCCCCCACCCCGTGAGTGTGCATGCCCACACCAACACACACAGACACATGCACTTTGCAGTGTGATTTCTTACATAATTCTTCAGGTTAGTGACCACGCACTCAGACCCACTCACTCAGCTGGCCGCTGCCTGAGTTCCTGGAACGTACGTCACCAGCGCTGTCCCTACGGCGTGTGGGGTCCCGGAGATCATTCACATAGGGTTTCTGTCTTTATCAACAGCTCCAGTCACCCTGACCCAGCTTCTAGGCCTTTGGGACGTCACCGGGAGCCAGGCTCCTCCTGTGTGTCCGGGCCAGGGAAGGCCAGTGCACAGCAGGGTCACCCCTGGTCAAGCCTGCTCGGTGGTGACCGCAGGTGGGCAGCCCCCTTGTTCTCATAAGTGACCGCCTCAGTGACCCCCTTGGACCCCACCTCCCTCTTCCCCTGATGACACAGGGAGTCTCCCTCTCTGGTCTCTGGCCTCTCTGTGTAACCATTTTGCGCACATTCATTCCAGAAGGCTGGCAGCCCAGGCCCTGCCCTGCCCCCCGTCTTGCCGCTCTCCCTGGCGGCCCTCCCCATGCACCCCAGCTTCACAAGCCCACTGCTTGTCCCGGCTGCGGGGCCCCTGTCCCATCGAGGTCCCGGTGTGGATGCTGGCCCGTTGGATCTTCTCCTGGCCCCTGGCACTCCTCACCCAACAGGACACAGGGCTGGCGGCGAGGCTGGGGAAACTTGCTGAGGACACAGGGGACGCTGTGTGAGTCCCTAACATCCTCGCCTGGTTCCTCTTGGCTGCTGATCGAGAACAGCCCCCCAAAATCCAGAGCGACAGTTTTATCCGCCCCCTAGACTACAGTAAGTTCTTGTGGATTTAGCTTTAAAAACTGTCCCAGGCAATCGATACCGGAAGAGCCCGACCCGAGCCAAGCCTCTTGTCTAGCACGTCTGCCCCGCGCGTTGTCTCTCCTCAGCCCTTCCCAGGCTGGGGGCTGCGGCGGCGCCTGGAGCCAGGACGGAGTCGGGCCACTCCTGCGGGGGGACCGGCCGGGCCGCTCCGTGGCCCTTGGCGGCGTGCAGCAGCTGCGAGCCAATGGCTGTTTGCCGGAGATTAAGTGTTTTCTGTGTTTAGTGCTCATTTAGGCATCCTGTGAATTGGTTTTCCAACGTGACCTGGTTAAAGATGCCAGAAGTGGAGACGGTGACGTCGGCTTTGGATAGTATGGTGGGGGGGGGTGCAGAAGGTGCCAGTGGTCGGACACAGGACAGGCCGTGTGGGGTGGGTGTCGTGGGGACGTCAGGCCTGGGGGTCCCCATCCCAGGTGGGAGTGACAGAGCTTTCTCCTTCCGTCGCTCCTTCCCCTCGAGGTCAGTGCTGGAGCCGCGGAGGGTGTGCTGGCCTCTGCTCGCCGGAGACACGGGGCATGGGGGGCTGGGAGCTGCATTCCCAAGGCGGCCCCTCTCCAGCGCCCAGCCGGCACGTGCGAGACGTGTGCGCTCTGTCCGGTCCCGTCCTGGACGCATGCGTCACTCCTTCAATTGCTGGAAATCTGGGGGGCGAGAAACAACGGAGAACAGCATGTTCTTGTCCCCTTGGGTGAACATGGGGACGGAGGCGTGGCCGGTTTGCAGGAAGGTGCGGGTGTCTCCCTGAGACGTGGTCCTGTAGGACCGAGGCAGCAGCCGGCTCTGTCACGTTCTGAAAGTGTGGGGCATTGTGTGTCTCTCGATGGGCAGAGCAGCTCTGGACCTTTTGTCCTTCATGCTGACTTGACACTTGGCCGCCATCGGACCCCCCAGCCTCCAATCCCGAAACCGTCCCTGACTTGGCCTGTGTGTGGGGTCTCCTGGGGCAGGGCTGTCCCAGGCTCTGGGTGAGCAGGCTGAGCCGGGTGGCCCCGTCCACAGCCTCCGCGGCTGGCCCATGTGACAGAGGCTGGCCGGTGGTGAAGGGAGGGGCCGTGCCCATACGGCCGGTGACTCAGGCTGGGGCGGCGTCCCCACAGGCTCAGCCAACTGGGTACGCACGACCCCAGTACACAGACGTTCTGGAGGTAGGAGGTTGGAGGAAGCACTTTGCAGGGAGCTGACGTGAGATCTCTGGGATGGAAACCGGCTGTCAGCGGGGGTGGGGACTGTCACAGAGGTGCTGTCCTTACCCAGGCCTCCGAGACACCGAGCTCCCGTTCCAGGACTTGTAGAACCTCAGCCCCGTCATGCAGAGTACGTTGGAGAGTGTGTGTGTGTGTGTGAGAGACTGTGGGTGTTGGTGCACGGACGTGTGCACGTGTGTACACGTGTGTGCACATGGTTGTGCGTGTGTGTGTGCGCAGGCAGAAGCATGGACTTCAGCCATCGCTGGGTGACGTCTCACGAGGGGCAGAGCGTGGTGAGGTGGGCCCTGGGCACAACCCAGCAGGTGGGGGCACTGGTCGGAGAGGCTTTTGCTGGGGGAGCAGGTCACAAACCTCGCGAGGGGGCGGCGTGCGGCGGGAGTGCCGGGCCGACGGGCCGCCTTCAGGGCTCATGTACTGTCTCTGGAGTTGCCCCCGCACTGGCTTTAGTGGGATGGAAATGAGACACAAGACTGTGAGGAGAGAGAGCCCCAGGCCCCACTCATACCGCCCTGGATTCAAGAAGTGACGCAAAATGTCACAAAATGTCACAGCAGAAATGAAACTCGGGGACGGGGAGCAGTGTGTGGAGTTTGCGGAGAGGGAATGAGTGTGTGGAGGACACTAGTTACACCAGAGGAAATGCCCACAGAGCTCAGAATATGCGGGGCCTTTCCAGACTTCTCCGAGCCGAGCCTCCTCCGGGGAGGGGGCAGAGGGGGCTTGCGAGGCTCGGGACGCACGGAGGCTCTGAGTGCACGCGGGGCACTGGGGAGGGCTCGGGGGTGCGCACCGCCCGCCGTCGAGGGGTGTAGATGCACGCGGGGCGCCGGGGGAGGGCCCCTCAGAGCCTGACTGCTGTTCAGCAGGGGTCGAGTCTCCCTTTATGGCCACAAGGCCACCCCGAATGTCCCCAGTGCTTGTCCCCAAAACAAAGGCAGGAAGAAGGGACGACTCTCCTCCCGAGACCCTCGAACGGGCTGAGTACAGTCTGCAGTTTTGACGTGGTCCGTGCTCCCCTCCCCGTACGCGGGCGACAGCCTGGTGGTGTGTTCACACCCGCGTCCCACAGCCGCCTCGGCCCCACGCCTCCCCGCACACAGCCGCCAGCGCCTCTCGCTGCTCACAAACAGGACACGCTCTGGGCACCGCCCGAGGTTTAATTGTGAATTTACAGGGGATGGGGCAACACGTGACACGGGAACGCCGGTCTGGGATACACGTGTGGGGGAAGCACAGTTCCTCGTCTCCGCGTGGGGCTGGGGGCTCAGGGGGCTCCGGGGACTGCTGGAAGCAGCCCCGCGATCAGAGTGCTACCAAAGAAAAAGTACCGTACCCGTTTCCGTATAAGAATATATTATTTAAAAGACAGTTTAAAAATAAAAATTCTGTACAGCATCATGAATTTCCTTTTTTTTTTTTTTTTTTGTATCAGTGAACAAAACAGTTCTTAGAAAACACGGTCTTGTGAGGTCAGGCCCTCAGAGTCCGCTTCCCCTGCTCTGTCGGCTCCCACGAGGCTCAGCCGGCCTGGTCCGGAACCGCCACCTGTGACCGAAATGCCTTCTTCAGGCTCCGCCTGCTTGGAAAAGGAAGAGGGAAAAGCTTCGGTTGGGACTGAAAACGGGCGGGAGCTCTCGGACGGCACAGGCACTGTAGACATTGCCTACGCACCACACGCGCCGTCGAGCACATTTAGGCCAAATAAAACAATTCTGATCCCTCTTCTGAACCCCTGGAAAACACGACGGGCCCAGAAGACCAGTGTCTACGCGCACGGGAGCCGTCCCCGCGCTCTGCTCGTCCAGTGGACAACACGGCAGTAACGAGATTGCTCCCGCTGGAGGAGAGTCAGGCTCTGGGGCTCCGGGAGGTGGAGATGCTTGCGCAGGTCACTCTGCTTGTCCTACTCGGCGGGGCCTGTCAGGGTCCTGCGCCTGTCCCTGCCCCTCCGTACAAAGTCGGACCCTGCGTCCCACGCCCTGCGCCCGGCCTGAGGCTCTCTGCAGTGACCCGTCGGGCCGCAGGGGCTGGTTTGCTCTGACAAGGGCCAAGTGAGCGGCCAACGTCAGGTGCACGGCGCACGCTCACAGCCGTGTAAGCGACACCGCGTTTCTGGGAAGCTTTCACATGCTTTTTCTTGTATGTGGCCTGAACGTTCTGACTGATCCCGTGCTGTGAGCCAAAGCGTGTCCCCTTCCTTCGGAGCCGGGGTCTATGAACTACAGGCGAGGAGTGAAAGTCTCCCTTATTTCAGTGCCGTCAGCCACTCGCATTTCCTGCCCTCCCTACCGTCCCACAGACCGTCACTGCCGCCCGTGTCTGTCTGAGTTACCGGAAGCCCCAAGATATCAATTCAGGATGGCCCTCTCTTCGCTTCTCCGCTCGTCTCTGCTTCCCTCCCTGGGCGCGTCGGTGTCCCCGGACGTCAGGCCCTCCGTCTTCTGTAAGCAGGGCAGGTGGCAGTCAGGTTCCGGGAGCCCACGAGTGCCTCCTTGTCGGCTCAAGAGCTTCCCGCTGACTGAAATGTCGACAAGGGTCACCGAGACCGATGTCGGCAGCCGTCTGCGCGCCCGCCCACCGCCCCCGCCGCGGGAGGCCTCGCCGACTCGGCCACGGTCCAGAGCTTGGACTGCTAGCTCGCCCGGCTGCAGAGCCCCGTGGACTGGCAGGGTGATCACGGAGGCCGCAGCCCTTTCTCCTTTGTGGCTCTGTCCTTTCTGGGGACAGGAAAGCATCCTGGGGTCCGAGGGACCTCTACAGTGAGGGCTCTGGGGCACGGAGAGGAACGCCAAGGTGCTTTAGCAATCCTGCCGGGGGCCTTGCCAGGAACACCTGCTCAGACATCGCTCTCTGTACCGTTTGCTTTGGAGTCTCAGGACCTCCCCGCGACCTTCTGGTAGAGGGACCTGACAGAGAAACCGGCTGCGGGTCTGGGCCGCCCATCGAGCAGCTCCCGATGGCGCGTTGTACACACAGCAGTTCGGGGGATGGGAGCGACACAGGGTGCCTGGGAGACCACCCGGCACTCAGCGGGGCACGGGGGCTCCCAGCAGCAAGGCCGGGGGCACCATAACTGGGAGCCCTGGCGGAAGGGAGCGGCAGAGACCGGATGTGGTGGGGTGTGTGGTGCGGCCAAGGCCGGACCAGGACAAGTGTGGGGCAGCAGGGACACTGCTCAGGCGGCATCAGGGCCCCCGGGGAGAGGGGCAGCGGCGGACCAATGCAGGCACACCGCGAGTGGCTGGACATCTGTTGGGGGGTGGTCCACGCGGGTCTCAGGAAGCAGGGGTCCCCGAGGAGAGACGGGCACACACCGAGGCCCGGGCTGTGCAGCCGCCTCTGCGCCGGCTCTGAGCACGTGAGTCGACCTTCCTGGACACAGCACCGGACCTCACAGCACCCTGACCCTGAGCGGCCAAGCCGCCGCGTGTGAGCTCCGGGATGCGGATGGCGGCTTCTGTCCTGTGGGGAGCAACTTGCCCCGCTGTCCTGTCCCTGAGCAAGGTCGGCCTGGGGCAGGGGGAGGACAGGGACACACACGGGGCCGGGGCACTGCTCTGAGGGGACCCGAGACGCGGAGAGATCCTGGCCCCTGTGGTTACAGCATGATGACCGGGGCGGCGTGACCCCTCCAAGGGCCGCGGGGCATCAGGGGAGTTTGGTCTCATGGAGGGTACAGATTTCCTGGTTTTCCAGGGTCCAGGTTTTGGGGGAGTGGAAATGAGCTCCGGTCCAGGGGGCCCCCCCACCGCGGCGCCTGGGGCGTGGAGAGGAGCTCTCCTCCCGCCACGAGGAACGCCACCTTCCTCGCGCAGCACGTGTTACCTCCTTGGCCGCGTCGTCCAGCTGCTTCAGCTCCTCGTAGCGATCTCTGGATTCCCACAGGGGCTGGAGCATGAGTTCTTCCACCACAGGGAAGAGCTGGGAGAGACACACGGGGTCACGGTCCGTCGCTCTTAGGGCTGCAGAAAGTGTCTGGGATACCGGGGGCGGGGACCACACAGCGGCGGGGACCACACAGCGGCGGGGACCACACAGCGGCCGGCACCTGCCGCGTGGTCCCCAGTGGCCGCGGTTCTGAGTCTGTCAGGTCTGTGGCTCCTGGAGACCCGCAGGCCTGCCCCCTGCCCGCCCACCTCCGGGTCCCGCTCTGTTTCTGTCCTCACTTCACACGGACCTGCCCACGGCCTGCCTGCCCTGAACGTTGTCCAGATGCCAGCCTTGCCACTAGTCTCCCGACAGCCCCGTGGCTGGAGGAACCAGACCCTTCCCGTGGCGCGGCCTCGACTGCCCTGCCGTCCCTGGCCCGCGGAACCCTGCGTACGCAGCTCTCAGCCGTGGAATGGCTTCTGTGTGTCCCTGGTCATATCCCGGTCCTGCTGCAGGGGGAGGGCAGTGCCCATGTGGCAGTCCTGCGCCCCTGCACCCGCTGGCCGTGATAAAGGCCCAGAAGTCCAGGGAAGGAATGTATGGGGAGGCAGGTCCCTAGAGAAGTAGCAGCGAATGGGGTTTATGGGAGGACGCACTGAGGTGGTTCTGGAAGGCTGGCGGGGGGCAGGGGGCTGAAGCCAGCTGATCGGGTGTCTCCGAGGTAGAAGTGTGAAGAAAGGCGAGGACCATCCTGCAAGAGGCGTGCGGGGGACGGCAGGGACTGTGTGCAATGAGGGGGCAGCTCTCCCTGTGTCGGGGGCATGGGGAGCTCTGGGAGGTTCAGGAGAGAGGCAGAGATGGTCTCCTTGCTGAATTCCGCCTGGGGACGGCCGTGTGCCGGGCAGAGTGGGGCCGGATAGGAGGGTCTTCTGAGGGCAAAGGGGCCTTGGGAGCGGAGGGCCTGGTGGTGGCTCCAGGGGGCGCGGGTGGGGAGGCCAGAGGGTGTGGGCTCCGGGGATGCTGGCGGAGGGGCCTCGGGCCGCAGCTTGGACCGCACGCGGGCGTGCGTGGGAGTGTGCGTGGGAGCGTGCGCACACGTGCGTGTCACCGTGGTGCCCTGCGCGCCGGCGGCCACTCACCTCGGCCACCGTTTCGAACATCGGGATCAGGACGAACTGGATGAACCCAGTTTGGGCTGTGGCTTTGGTCACTTTGTCCCGGTCCATGAAAGGGGCCACGGGAAGGCCCTCGGACTTCTCGCGGTCGCTCTGCGGGGTGCAGGGGGCCGGCCGCAGCGTTAGAGAGAAACGGGGTGCGCTCCCAGGCCTCGGCCAGCCAGACCGCTCTGCCGAGGGGCCGAACCGGCGCCAAGGAGGGAGGCGGGATCGGCTGCGGCCACCGGACCATTCAGGGTGTGTGGGGTGGCCGTGGGAACAGGGCACGGGTACGGGCCCGTGCAGCGTGACACCTGGCTGCTGCGTGGCAGAGGCAGCCTGCAGGCCCCCCGGCCCCCTCTGGGGTCCACCTCGCTGGCCGGCTGGCACGGCCCATGTGGGCTCTCTGAGGGCCTGCCCAGGGCTGGCCGTGACCGCTGACCTGCTTGGTGCCGCCCACCCCCGGGGCCTCCTGCCTCTGCCGCTTCTCTTCCAGGCCATTCGCCGGACTCGTCCGCCGCACTGGCCACTCAATTACTGGTCGCGGGTGGCGGGTTCCGGAGCTCGCTTTCCCAGGCTGCCCCCGCCTTTCCCGAGTCAGGGTGTACCCGGTCATCTCGGGTGTGCGCCTGCCGCGAGGGCTTCCTAGAGGCTGGGGAAACCGTCCGGGACCCGCTCTGCTCGTCCCCCTGGGCACCCCCCGTCGCTCTTCTAATGCGGAGCCTAGAAAGGGCCAAGCCGAGCGGCCGGGGGTCCGGAGGGTGGGGGTCGCGCTTACCTGCATGAAGTACTCTTCCAACAAGCAGTCCACCCAGGGCTCCGCAACTTCCATCGGACGGACCTCGTTGGAGATGTCACAGCATTTGATCAAAATCATCTTCAGCTGGAGGAGAGATCTGGGATCAGGCGGGGGCACAGAGCGGGTCTCGCTGCTGCAGTCCGGGGCTGGACTTGGCACCCCCAGGAGAAGGCGGTGTGGGCTTCCGGCCTCTGCTCCAGGGCCAAGCGAGGGTTGGGGTTCCTCGGTTCCCAGCCTGGGCCGGAGGGTGGGACTCCCGCACCAGCCCCGAATGAGCTCAAACAAGCTACTTACAAGGGTCATGTGCTCCTCGTTGCTGTAGTCAAAATTCTCCATCGTTTCTTTGAAAGAATCCATAATTTCTGCATGTCTTGCCATGTCAGTGGCTAAAATTAACGTGATCATCCCCTGAAAAGCGAAAGCAGAACGTTAATCCTGGGGACTGGCCCGGCATCCCGCCGGCTGTGGGCTGAGCCCTCTGCACAGGGGGGTGGGGGTGGGGGGATCCCAGTTGGTGCCCGTGCCAACTCGACGTGTGTCTCTGAGAATCAGTGACCTCATTTTTAGGATGAGGAAGCACAGTCTGGAGGAGCTGGGAGCCTCCCAGGCCACGGCTGGCGAGTGGAGGTGGGGGTTGAAGCCCAGGCGCCGTGAGAAAGCCCAGAATGCTGAGTCCCGGAGGAGGCAGCCCGGCCGGGCCTGCTTGCTTGGAGGCGGGAGGCTCAGCACTATGCTTCCTTGTGACGGTGGCTTTTCAGGCAAGGACAAAGGCTTCCCTTCAATCCAGGAATCCAGGAAAATGGCTGTTCCTTTCCCATCACATTGTCAAGGTCAAGAATGATTTTCTGGGAGAGTTTTTCCTGTTTTCCAGTCCGTGCCTTGGCTGCTTGGGAGCCATCAGAGTCCAGTTATACTGGTCAGCACTGTCCCACTAACACAGTTGTGCACGACGCCGCCATGATTCCTTAATTTTTGTTTTTAAGTAGTCTCCAGGCTCAGATGGAGCCCAACATGGGCTTGAACTCACGACCCTGAGATCAAGACCTGAGCTGAGACCAAGACTCGGACCTCAACCGACTGAGCCACTCAGACGCCTCAAGTATGTGGTGGTTTTTTAGACAAAAATATTTTATTACCTTGTTAGCAGAAGTAACAGAATTTGAAGCCGTGACCCTCGGTGCACCCCAAAAACGTGTGAGGACACACCTCTGTGATGTACGGGGGCTGTACTTTCCCCAGAAAACAGCTGCAGCGTCCGGTGTGGAACTGAAATCGGGCACCCGGGGGGCTCTGCCGGCGAAGCGTCTGCCTTCATTCGGGTCAAGTCATGATCTCAGGGTCATGATATCGGGCCCCACGCTCGGCGCGGCATCTGCCCATCCCTCTCCCTCTGCTCGTCCCCCGGCTCGGGGTTTCTATCTCTAAATAAATAGATAAAATCTTTAAATGAAGTTGGGATAACTGATTTTATCAGAAGATCTCATTTTCCTGTGAGCCCCGTGTTGGAGGCAGGTCAAGCCTCCTGTGTCCCCCTGGCGGGCGGCTCGAGGAGTCGGGTCCTGCTCTGACGGTCCCCCGGGGACGGGTTGCGCATGAGGGGGACCGGCTGCTGGGCGTCTCCAGGCCGGTCCCTGCGGGAGCTCCTCCTTGGGCTGCCGCGTTGGGGGCTCTCTGTGACCTGCCCCTTCTCGCACTTCAGAGAAGGACGCACCTCGGCTCATCCTGACTCTTGTGGCGCCCCGGCCGGGAGGCCCCAGAGCAGGGGAGAGAGGCGGGAAAGGCCTCCGATGAAGGGGACACAGCTGTGCCGGGAATTGGTGACTCAACGATGACTGACCTTCGGCACCGCTCTGAGCTCCCGGAAGCAGGGCTGACCTGGTTGACCCTGGTTTACTAGGCTGTGGTTCTCGATGGAGTGAAGCCATCAGATCTCCAGGAGGGAGGGCCCAGATTCCCTGTCTTTATCAGGTGCACCTTGAAGCCAGGCCCTGGGGCGTCGAGCGGGTGAGGGTCTCATCCGTGGGACCGCAGAGCCTGGCTCCTCCACGTGGAGATGGCCCCCAGCACGCGTACCACTAGCCGGGTGACGGGGACCCACAGGAAGGCCCCCTCTCGCAATCGGAGGCCAGAAGTCCCAAAGCTCCGGGAAATGTCCTTCTAGACTTTTCCTGCTCCCGGCGGCCCCAGGCGCTCCCTGACTCGGGTCCACGTCTCCGACTCCGAGTTATGCGGCATTCCTCTCCACGCATGTCTGCCCTTCTGTCTCTTCTGAGGACGCTTGCCATCGGATTTAGGGACCACCTGGATAATCCAAGCTAATCCCCTCCAGAGATCTAACTCAGCCACCAGCAAGGACTCTTCCCAAGCCCAGTCACATTCACGGGGTCCGAGGCAATGTCTTTGGAGGAAGGGGGCCACTGTTCAACCCACACACACCTCCAAGGGGTCCTTCTGGTCTCTTCCCTCCCCTGGAAACACCAGAGGCAGCAGCACCCAGAGCTGTGTCTGGCGGGGCCCCCCTGCGTGGAAGGGGGCATCACTTCCCAGGGAGTGGGAATGTGTCTCAGGACCAGAGGGCGGCGTCCCCTTCCCCAGCATCCCTTGTCTGAACGTGAGATGGGGTTCGGGAAGCAGCCAGTTTCTGGTAGGTTGGGTGCGGCAGGCGGGTCTGTCCAGGGCTGCCCTCCGGTGACTGACCAGCCTGGATCTCACGGGATTCGGTGAGATGGAGGTCCGAGGGGTCCCGTGCATATGTGCGGAGGGCTCGCCTCTCCCGGGGGTGCCGCTGGCCTTGGTGGGGGAGGGGTGGGGCCAGGAGAGCAGCCCTCTGCCGAGGGGTCCTGCCCTGGGGCTGCGCTCGTTGTCCCCCCACCCCCTGCCATCGGGCGGCCCCGCACACCTGTCTGATCTGCTTGAACCCGTCGGGCTGCACGTTGGCAAAGATGTTGCATTCGGGCCGGGCGAGGATCTGAAAGGCCACGGCGCAGTGGTGGTTCTCTAGGGGCGAGATGTCGTTGTAGCGGACGGCCAGCTCCGTGCGGGCGTTGATCTGGTACCTGCCATCAGGAGAGAACATAAGGAGCCTCGCGCACCTGCGGGGAGGCGCTCCCCTGGGCTCTCCTGACTCCTGCGCCCCTTTCCCCAGACGCCCTCAAGGTCGAACAGCCCTGCCAGCTGGACGCCCCCAGCAGCGCTCCCCTGCTCCCAGGGACAGTGCCCGAAGGCGCTCAGCCCTTCCGCCTGGGCCCTCGACACATCATCACTCTGTGCAAAGGGCAGGTGTTTGGGGGGGGCGGGCACCAGGGTGTGTCTTCCCCTTTGAGCCTCGGCTACGACCCTGGGCTGGACTGGGCTTCGCACATGGTATCCGGTGTGAAGGGAGGGAGTGGACGTGCACGGAGCCCCCTCGTCGGAGGGGCACGGGCGCCCGCACCGTGGGGGCCTGCCATCAGACGGGACGGTGAGCTCCTGGCCTCACAGATGCACCTGCTGGTACAGCTGCGTCACCGGGCCACACGGCCTGGTGGTCCTATGGGGTGTCCCCCAGAAGTGGGGCTGGATCGCTGTTCTGCGGAGCCTGGCCTGTCTGCCTGGGACCCCTCCCACCCGCTGCCCCCTGCACCCCTCTCCGCCTCGGTCCTGCTGCAAACAGGCTGGGGAGGGGGATCCGGAGACCGAGGGCGAGGGCGTCAGGGGCAGGCGTCATGGCTGTTTCAGGTGGAGGGGAGCACTGGCACCGCAGGGCTCTGGTCCGCCTGAGCAGATGGCATGCCGCCGCGGGGCCACAGAGCAGCATGGCAGCCCTTGGGGGCTTGGGAAGCTGGAGTGTCTGTCCCGGGAGGCCGAGACCCTGGACCCAGCCAGCCCCAGAGTGGGAGCTGTGTCCTACGGCGGGGAGCTGGGGCTGGGGGCTGCTGAGGCCTCGGCCCACAGCTCCAGCCTGCAACCGGCCTGCGTTGTAAGTGGAAAGGCCACTCTGATAACCAGAGAGCCCTTTAAAGGGGAAGAAAGAAAGGTCATGTACATACGTGTTGTTGTACCCCGGGTGGTCCAAATCGTGGCAGATGGCGGCTGTCATTAGAATCAAGATGTCCATTTGGGAAAGCTTCTCCTGCAGAGAGGGAGTGGGAGCGGTTGGGGAGGGGCTGGAGCGGGCGCGGGTTGGGGGAGGGTCCTGCCCCTCTCGCAGAGCAGCGGCCCCACGAGGGCGCCGACCAGGGCGGGCACAGGTGGGGGCCGTGTCCCGAGCGAGGACCCACCTGGAGCCCACAGAGCCAGACCATGCTGTACATCATCTGGGCCACGCAGAAGCAGTGCCGGAAGTTGTGGAAGGGGTTGTTCCTGTAGTTGTCCTGCACGCAGAGCTGCGGGAGACGGAGGCCCCGATGCGCATGGCCACGGCCGCACACCGCAGCTGCCCCGGACGGATCCGCGCCCCCCTGGGCCGGCTGGCGGCTGGTGATTCGGGGGCGCTCTCCCAGAGCCCAGCGGCACTCCTGGGCTTGCTGGAGGTAGGGGTGAGGCGGCCTGGGGGAGCCACCCTGCGGCCAAGGCTGGGGGCTATCAGAGTGGCTGTGGGTCCCAGCCTTCACACCTCTTCCTATGTTAGTATTTAACATCTAAGCTTTCCACACTTGGTTTCAAGCAGCATCTTATTTAAAGTAATTTATGGCTAAACACACACACTCCCACGCGCGCCCCACCTGCACGCACACGGTCCTGCACTCCCGCACACACGCTAACATCCACACAAGCGCGAACGTCCCAGGACCCCTTGTACACGCGCCCGTACCCGCACGCTCGCTTCCTTGGTCCCTCCCAGTTCCCCCTATTTTCTCACGTCCCAGAGCAGGAGCCGAGGGGCCCCGCGTGCTCTCGTGGGAGATGGACGGACACAGGACCGCTCGTGGGCACGTCCCTCCGCGTGCGGGAGGCCCAGCGCCACCCGGAAGGTGTGTGGATGCTCCGCTGCTGAGCAACCGGACGACGCTGTCCTCGAGGGGCCCGGGGGGCCGCACTTACCAGCCACCTCCGGAGCGTGACGGGGTTGATGGAGAAGTCTCTGACCAGGCCCAGGTCATGGTACATGTGCTCCAAGCAGCTCAGCATCTGCGGACGCAGCGGCAGAAGCGGGGCAGTGGCAGGGGCGGGCCAGCCCAGCTGATGCTTGCAGGGCCCGGTGGTCCCTAGAGGGTGAGCCCTCCCGTCTCGAGGGCCCCGAGGGCGAAGCCATGTTGACTGGGGGAGGGCGTCTCGGGACCCCTAGCAGGGACGTGGGGGCCTGAAAGAGCAGCTGGGCTGAGAGGTCAAGGGGGCTGCAGGCGAGAAGGGACAGCAGTTGGGAGGGAACGTGTCAGAAGTGACTCTGAACTTGGCCGCACGGGAAGCCAGGCCGAGGTGCTGGGACCCGGCTCCATGGGACACGCGCCCGAGAGCAGGTGTCTTGATGCCCTGTGCTTGGTGAGACTCAGTGGCCTCCGTCCCCAGCACGCTTCGTGCGCCCCGAGGGGCCTGTGTGGACCAGACACACACTGTAAGGCGCCGCTCGTGCGGTCTGCGAGGTAAGCCAGGTTCTGGTCATGGAGCCGTCGTCTACAGAATTCTTGCTCAGGTTAAAATAGACTTTGTCTCCAGTCCCAAAGAGGAATGAGCGTCATTGCTGCGAACCATTTCAACGCGGCTCGGGACCGCGGAGCTAACGAAGCCAGGGCAGAAGGACCGAATGGTGATTGAAACGTGAGCGTCTGAGAACGCAGGCTCCGCTTCCTGGGAAGCAGGTCTTGGACGCAGGCCCCGGGAGACCGGAGACCCGCGAGGGGGGGACCGCTAGACACCGCCTGGTGGCACAGGACATGACACCAGCCCACGCTCCCCGGCTCAGGCGTGGGGCCCTGTCCCCGTCCCGTCCACCAGTTCCCTGGGGCCTGCGCGGCCACACTCCCGGGCTGCACCTGGTCACCGTGTGACCTTCTCTTCCCAAAAAGGTATGTTATGGACGGAACCGCGGTGCTCAAATCAGCGTGTTTAAGCTCTAACCCCCGATGCGACTGTGTGGACAGAGGGTCTTTACACACTCGTTAAGGTCCAGTGAGGTCATCGGGGTGGCCCTGGCCCCTTAGGACCGGTGTCCCCATGAGGAGAGGAGACCGGAACAGACATGCACGCAGGGATGACCATGTGAGGACACAGAAAGCGGTGTCTACACGCCGGGGGAGAAGCCCGGGGGACGCCTGACCTCGGGCCTCCAGGAGCGAGAGAACACGCTCTTGGCCCGTCATGCGCATCGCGGCTGCCTGAGCTCCAGACTGCAGGGCAAGTCACCAGAGACCCGTCCTCGTCACACGGCACTGGGACAGCTGGGAGCACGGGGAGCATGGGTTCTGCGGGTCCAGCCCCGTGCCTGGAGCGTCCACAAGATGGCTGTGGAGGGAACGCCACGGAGCAGAGACCTGTGGCATCGCCAAGAGTTCAGTGGGGGGACGGGAAGTGCCCCCATGCGGGTACGTGCGGGAGGCCATGGTGTCACAGATGGATTGTATCCCTGGAGGGGACAGGATGGATGCAGACTGCGTCATGGGCAGGCCGCCAGGCTCTGGGGAGGAGTCTGGGGCCCTGGCGTGCGGTTGGGGCACTGGTGCCCACTGTCCCGGACACCGGCACTCGGGCCGTGGCCCTGCAGCCCCCCTGCTCCCCGCCCCACGCGCGCGCACAACTCCTGCAGGCCCCGTGAGCCATGGCGGTGGTGGTGAGGTCGGGAGTCCACAGCTGGAGGTGACGGGCAGACGGGACCATCCGGTCCCGCCTCGGGATGTGTATGACAGTTCTTGGTCACCCGTTCCCATGGACACTGGGCGGCCCCGGCCGGGTGGCGGTGTGGAGGTGGCTACGGGCACTTGCCAGAGACTGTGGCCCTGCAGCCTGCGAGCCCCACGCTCTGGGCTGGTGGCCGTGCTGGGAAGAGCTCTGGCATATCAGCTAGTGGGGGACAAGGACACAGGAAGCCATTTCCTCTGTTTCGTGATCCTGAGGACCCTGGCCGGGGCCGGGGCTGCTGGGCACAGCGATAGCCGCACACGAAGGAAGACACGTTCCCGGACGTGAGCTGCTTTGTGGGAGGTCAGAAGCAGCTCTGGGGGCCTTCACCATCCACAGTCCCAAATCCACGGCATCCCCAGACTGGCCAGAGGCCGGGGCTCCTGTCTTTGGGCACCTCTGGCTCCTGGCCGCATGCCGGCAGAACATTTCTGGAAACCCCGAGACCGCTGAGCAGCCTGCCCGGGGCACTCAGGGGCGCACCCAGAGGCTGGCCCCACCTGCGGGCTTCACCCTGACCCTGACGCCGTGGGCAGGCGGCCTTCCCCTCGTGGGTGTGTGACTCCTTCAGCCTCTCCGGCCATGGTGGGACTCCGTGGGAGATGCAGATGGAGCGGGCAGCGAGGGCCCGGTTCCAGGCAGGTGCTCTGCCCTTGGGGACTGGGCTCTGCCCTCACTCCCTGCACGCGGAAGCCAGAGCCATTTCCAGCAGCGGTGTCAGTGTACCCGCCAGAAGCAGGAATCTGTGGGTGCCGAGCCATCCTGGGCGTCCTCTCGCCCACGCCTAGGCCTTCCCTGCCCAGGTCCTCTGCTTGGACCTTGGTCCTAGGACTTGTCTTCAAGGACCCACCTCCCGTTTCTCCCGGTCACGCCGCCTCCCACCCCTTCCAGTCCTGCACGGTCCCGGGTGGCTGGATGATTTAGGGCACACGAGTCATCTGGCCGGGCACGTGCGATGAGACGATCCCTGGGACGCGGGCTGGCCCGCAGTGGGGTGGAAGCCTCTCTCGGTGCAGGAATGAAAGCACGAGAGCCGGGACTTCAGTGACCCCAGGTCCTGGCTGGCGAGACGTGCCCTCGCAGGGCACAGAGCCCTCCTTGCCTGCCCCCTGTGGCGTGCTGGCCAGGGGGCAGCCTTTCTGCGTGTCTGTGTTACCAGAAAGCCGGAGGAATCGCAGATTTGGTGGGCACCGTGTCTGACACGAGGGACTTGTGTTCTCGGGGATCAGGAATGGAGGACTGATGTTATTACATTAGACGGGACAGACGGAAATCTCCATGTTAGTGTTTTCTCAGCAAAAGGGGACATTGGGAGAATGGGCCTGCTGCAGGAATCCTGGGTCTCCCCCTGGGGGACGCGGTGGCCCGGAGGGTGTGTGGGCTGGGGGTGCACCGGCCTGCCCGTGCCTCTGCTCTGACACCCCCTTCCTGAGTCCCACGTCTGCGCCCTCCTGAGCCCACCCAGAGTCAGACTGAGGGAGCGCCTGGGGACTTGAGGCCTTCAGCAGGCGGAGCTGTGGGGGGCCCTGGCACTGGGGCGCTCACTCACCTCGTTGGGCTCCCAGAGCCAGACGTCAAAGGTGGGTTTCCTGAGAGCTTCGATGGTCTCCGGAGAGAGCAGGTACTGGGGAGGACAAGGGGCTGGTTAGGCTCTGGGCTGGGACGAAGGCCGGTGACCTCACACCGGCCGGGGGACGTTTGCTCCACGTCCTCCTGCCCCCCGGTCACCTGCGCACGGACTCTAAGGCCACACTTTACAAGGATTCTGCAGAGGGCCAGGCTCAGACCTTCCGTCCACGGCCAGACACAGGGCCGTGGGGTGACAGATGTCCCCCACTCAACAGCTGCCTAAGTCTCTCCAAAGTCACTCCGGGTGACTCCGGGTGGATTGCCTCTCTGTAAGCCCGACGGGAAACACAGTAGAGCGAAGTCAAGGAAGAAGAATGGACTTGGCCTAGATTCAGATACTGGCCAGGAAGCGATTCGGAGTTTCTGCCTTTGGCTGCCGGCTAACACGGCACAGCCGGCCGGGGTGGGGGCTTCGGATCGGGGGCGCCAGAGCTCGGGTCAAGCTGTCACAGGAGCGGGCTGTGACCTTGGATGTAAGGCTGTCACGGCGCTCGGGGATGGGATGGGATTCTTCCCCGAGGTCTTTGGTTTGCTTGGTTTTTCCTTCATTTATTACTATTATTATTCCGCAGAGAGCGAGCAGGGGGAGGGGCAGAGGGCGTGAGAATCCCAAGCAGGCTCCCTGCTGAGCTCGGAGCCCGCCCCGGGGGTCGATCCCAGGACCCTGAGCTGAAGCCAAGAGCTGGCTGCCTAACCGAGGGAGCCGCCCGGGCGCCCGTTTGGTGTCTTGTAAGGAGCTGCTACGGAGGGCGGACGTCTTTCATTCTGGCCGCCGGCTGGGCCTCGTGGGCCCCGGGGCAGGGTCAGGAGAGGCAGGTCGTGTGTTCCCGTGAGAAGAGGCCCCGGTGCCCATCTGAATTCCTCGGGCGATATGCCGCACGAGTTTGGAACCGGGGAAACCCCTCACAGGGCGGCTCCGGGAGGCTCTCTGTTCTGTCCCCTAAGGACCGTGGGCGATGGGGGGGGTCTGCCCCACGCCGGGCCTGGGACGCCTGTCCCCGTGCCAGCACGCAGACCCTGACTCTTAGCGCAAGCCCGAGGGGACAGTCTGCCATGCCAGGGTCTCGCTCTCTCGGCCGAAGGCACGGCCGAGAGGGTGACCGACATCACAAGACCCTGCTCTGTGGTGGTTTGGAGCCCCCAGCCCCCCAACCCCCTGGTCACTGGGCCCTCTGCCAGAGCATGGGCTCTCGCAACGGAGAAGATTCTACAGGTGGAAAAGCGAAACTTCTCATGGTAACTACAGGCAGCTCGGGGCAGGAGACCCAAGGAGGCGGAGGTTAGGTGCTTTTAAAAATGAAAGCTCCCAGGTGGCTCAGTGGGTTAAGCAGCTGCTTTTGGCTCAGGTCATGATCTCAGGGTCCTGGGATCAAGCCCCACATCGGGCTCTCTGCTCAGCGGGGAGCCTGCTTCCTCCTCTCTCCCTGCGTGCCTCTCTGCCTACTTGTGCACGCTCTCTGTCAAATAAATAAAAACCATAAAAAAAAAAAAAAGGAAGCTCCTTACAGTACTGTCTGAGTGTAAACACCTTCACCGGGTGGGCGAGGGGCGGACAGCGGGGAGGGGCTATGACCCGCCGGCCTGGGGTCCCCCTGCGGCTAGCGCATGGCAGAGAGAAAAAGTACTGGGCCTGAGAACGGCGGAGGGTGGGGGTCCCATAGCCCGGGGCCACGGTGGGAGCTGCGTTTGCAAACGTGCAGACAGATGGGGCCCGGCCAGGAAGTTGGGGTGGCTAAGAGTCGGGGGCCCGGCCAGGGGCACAGAGAACTTTTCCAGAGCCAGAACTTCTTCTCACCTTGGGGTACGTGGGGACATCACGCGGAGGGCTCAGTTTCTTGTCCACAAAACTGTACCTACAGGGACAGCTGGTCCTGCGGGGAACAGTCAGAATTAGCTGCTGTCCGGCGGGGACCCCTCCCCAGAGCGACACCAAAGAAGCCGCAGCCAAGCCCAGACCCCACAGGCCCCATGTCCTCGTTTGTTATGGGAGCATAAGTCTGCAAGCCTGTGACCTGTTGTTGTGAACCCGCCAGGGACCCTGCCTAGACCTGGGGACACTGCTCTCTCAGAAAACACGTCGCTCCACTTCAGGCAAATTCCTAAAAAATGTTTTAACGAGGGAAGTAAAACACTTTTATTCTAAAAAACTCAAACAAGAGGGAAGTCAGCAAATTAAAAAAAAAAAAAAAAAAGCCCCCACGTTACCTACTTCTTTCCTCTCAATCTCACACCCTGGAGATACCTTCTGTTAAGTTCGGGGTATCCTTCCAGAATTTTCCTTGGGCACAGACACACAGGGACAATGCCTTGGATTTTTAACAAAAATGGAAGTGTCCCAAACTCACTCTTTTGCTACTTGCTTTTTTCACCTCACTCGCGGCAAACTCTCTGCTTGTTGCCCCCAGAGCTCAGCTGCACACAAAGGCACGTCCTTCTGGGGTGCTCCCTGGGTGGGGGGTGCCGTGCTGCCAATCTGGTCCCCACCACGGACTTTTAGGATGTTTCCAGTTTCCCCTGGAAGCTACCTTTGAGAGATGAATTTGTTATCGGGCTCCTGACTGTTTTCCTTCACTTCTTAGTATCAAGGCACCTGCCCCCCAATAAGGTCAGACCACATCGAGCCAGGCATGCTCCGGAGGGAAGCCACCGTCCGGCGTCAGGGGGAGAGTGTGCTGACCTTGGTGGTACCCGGGGGCTGAATGTGGCCCCCTCCCTCCCCAGGGACCCTACCTTCCTGGAAGGGAACGTACTCCCTGTCCTTGGACATTACACACTCTGTAGATCACGTCCTATCCCCTGGGAGAACTGTAAGACCTCAGAGTCAGAGCCATGACACATCCCTACCCTGTGAGCCTGTGCACCTGTGTCTACACCGGGAATGCATTTTGGGAAAAGAACCAGATGCAAGCAAACCCTTCCGTGCACGAAGGCATTCCCGGCAACGTTCCCTGTTGTTGTAAAAATGCAACAACAAACCGGAAATCGCGGAGCCAGAAGGGATTTACACCCTTAGGGTCCATCCAACAAGATGGATGGTTGTGTGTTAAGATAATGATGAGAATTATGTGACATACGAAGGTTTTGGGGAAAGGGGAAGAAAAAATGTTGCATACAGGATAGGCTGAAAGGTAATGCAAAAAAAAAAAAAAATCTAGCAAGGTACGAGGAGGAAAGGACACATTTGGTGGGTTGAGATGCACGTGCATTGTGCCCCCGGGAAAGACAGAGGGGCCGGATGTTGGTTCGTCAATCCGTTTATAGCTCACAGTATCATAAGTGAAAAAAAGACCACAACGCGGTATTTCTTTTCAAAACCTCCGTACACGAAGCACATTTGTATCAGCTCGGCAGCCGGATTTCTGTGGGGCTCACCCCCCATCCGTATCGTCTGGAGGTTTAGCCCCGGGGACCACGCTGCCTGCAAACTCAGAGTAACAGCTCTGTTTCCTTTCTGATAAAGGGGCCTCCAGTCCAGTTTTCTGGGGCTCCCGCTGTTCTTTCCCTCAACGTGATGCTTGCAAAACTCATCATGCTTCATGCGTGGAGGGGATTTCAGCACAGATTCAGCAAAAGCGGAACCAAGGAACTGCTAAAAGGCACGAACCAGGTGCCTTCCATCGCGGCCTATAAATGAGAAGTCACAGCCCGCAGCTTTCTGAGCAGTGCCGAGCCTGGTCTGTGCGCACCATCGCCCCGTCCTCCCTGCGCTTAGCCTCCTCCGTGCACGTGTGAAATTCCCGGCAGGGCGGGAAGCTTGCACAAAGCAAGATGGTTTGCCTGCTGGAAGCCAGCTGCTTCCTTGAAAATCCTGGTGTCGGGAGCGTCTGCTGGGTGCCCGGGGACTCCCGCCAGGCTCCCCCCACCGCTCGGCCAGGCGCCCTCGCCTGCTCCCTCTGTGCCCCGTTGCCACGGGAACCGGCATCCTCCAGCGACGGAGCAGCTGGCACGGTGCCTTTTCCTTTCATTCTATTTGGGGCTGATTTTGACTTTCATTTCCTGGGCTCCCAGCCCCCATCCCCGTGGCTCGTCCAGTGGACAAGGCCACTTGTTTGGGATGAAAGCGGAGCCCTCGGGAGCCCTCCCCGCCCAGGGTCAAGCGGCCAGCTTCGCCCTGTGCCCAGCGAGGGCTGGCCCTGCCCTGAATGTGAGCAGGACACCGGACCAGGAGGAACCGCACGACCCCCATCTGCCGCTGTCCCCAGAGCGGAAGGCGCCTGGTGCGGACACCCCGCTGGCTGGGGCTCGTGTGCGGGCGAATGTGGGGCTGCCCTTCAGGCCCATTCGCCATCTGTGTGGGCACAGGCTCCGTCTGTCCTCCCAGACAGGCTGACGGCCGCCCAGCTGGGTTGCTCTCGCCAGGAAGGGCTGTGTGGGGTGCCCGTCTCTCCCCCAAGTCCGGGCAGATCCCTGCATGGAGGGGCCTGGTCCCAAGGACGAGAACATGCTACACAGCGTCCCTGCGTGATGGAAACGGAACCTTACAGGCAACCCACAGAAGGGGGCACGCGGCAGCCCCTTTGCCATCGGGGTTCACTTCTCCGTAGAGCAAGGGAAGGGCCGTTTGTGGGGGGCCCAGAAGGGGCTGCCGGGCTCCCGGAGCAGGGCCTGGGGTGGGGGGCCGGGCTGTGGGTTAGACCCGGGCCCAGGCCACGGGATTCTTTTTCCCAAACGTGTCAGCCACGTTGGAGAGCTTTACCCCATTCTGTTTGTGCCTGAGGAGTCCCATCTACCCGTCTCTCACCTCCGTGGGAGGCTGTGAAAACCATCTGCCAAGAATATGCCTTTAGAAGCAGTCAGGGCCCAGGGAAGGCTTCTCTTTGGATCACGGCACCGGGAGCTCTAAAAATGGACTTTCTGGGCGGCGAGGAGGGGCGCTTCAGCCCGTGGCTGGGCCCGGCTCTGCCCACTGGGTCAGATGGGTGCCCGAGGGTCCCGGTTTGCCTCTCGGCTCCCGCGGGGTTGCTTTCCTGTGCTCTAGAATCGGGAGTGTCCTTCCCCGCGCTGTTCTGTGGGGTGAGTTACGTCCCCCAACGTGAGAAAACCCCCAGGCCCTGGCGCGTGACGTCCTTTGGAAGGAAGGTCATCGCAGGTGTGATGACTTCACATGTGGCCACACTGGGGCACCGAGAGGACTGGTGTCCTTTTAGAAAGGGACATTTGGACACAGAGGCGCACGGGGGGAAAGGCCAGGTGAAGACTGAGACTGGAGAAGCACACGGACCTGCCAGGAGCCCCCGGGGCTGCTGACTTGGGGGGGTCTGGAGTAGATCCTCCCTGGAGCTCCCGGCGGGGCGTGGCCTTATGGACACCTGGATCTCCGGCTTCCGGCCTCTGGACCTTGGTGCTACTTTGGCTGCCTCGGGCTGCTGGGACTACCCAGGCCGGGTGAGCTCTTCCCTCTGCAGCCCCAGCGGCAGGAGCAGGGCCGGCAGCCACCCTGGGACGGCACACGCCCCCTTTTCTGGGATGGAGGAGGGTGCCCGGGACAAACCAGGGGACAAGGCCAGCGAGGGTGGGGCTAGTGACTCACGCCCGGTGGCTTTGGGCAGGTGGCAGGCCTTAGTCATTCGAGAAGGGACAAGAGGCTGCCTTCCAAAAACCCTCCCACGGGGCCTCTGTGGGCTCTGCCGGTTGGCACGTTTTTGAGTGAGGAGATGCCCACAAAGGCAGGGAGGGACCTCAGGGACCCCACCCCAGCCTGGGAGACCCCTTTTTGGGTGGCATACATGTCAGCCAGAGGGCAACCCATGACCACCGCCGCGGAGGGCCTGAGCTGGGCCCAGCCACCTGCCCCAGCCGACTCCAGCACCTGTACCCCATCCCACAAGGGGCTCGTTTCCGGCCCCCAAAGAGCCTCACGCTAGGGGGATGTCCGGGATGAGTTACTCGCTTGGAATTTTCTGCGAATTTTCACAAATTCCTTTGCCTGCTTTCCCTAAGTCCCATGGGAGAAGACCTCCCCAAATCCCCGTCAGGGGCCATATGGGCGTGATGTAAATGTGGCGTGATCCCCATGAGACCACACTCAGGTGGCTTCGAGCCCGTCCGAGGCCAGCCAGGCCCTCGGCGCCCGCACAGGACTGTCAGCTTCGCCTACACCTCCCACCTTCCCAGAGCCTTTCCTGCGGCCCCCGCCCCCTCAGCTGGTCACCCTCAGACTTTTAAGATCCGAGAATGATCTTCAAACCAGCAGCTGAGCTTTCGAAGACGGCCTGGTGGGCGAGCGCAGGGCCGTTCTTGGGTTCTTCATCCCCACTAAACCCCCAGAGCCTGCGCTCTGCCCTCAGGGCTGCCTGGTGGGCCCCATTGTACCCACGTGTCCTCCTGGGTGTGCAGCTGTGGGCGGGGTTTGGGGGATCCCGCTGAGCGGCAGGTGCGCGCTCCCCACGGTGCCTGGGCTCCGTGCGTCCCCTCGTCATCTCCACGGTCACCCTGAACGCTTGCTGGGACCACAGTTTCGGCAGAGGGTCCTGCTGTGCCAACACCCACCTTCGAGTGGGGAATCGGGAAGCTTGGGGTGTTTTTCCCATGAATTCTGGGTCCCCAGGGGAGAGATCTCTCCTGGGACCGGCTGCTCTGAGCTCTGGGCACGTCCACACAGGAGCACGGCCTCGGGGCACCGGGACACCCTCCCCCACGCGCCAAATGCCTTTTCCTCTTATGGGGCCCTTTCTTTAGAAATCGATGCCAAGTCTCTCGAGCTGGATAAGTGAGTCCTAACGCTTTGATCTGCCGGACGGTCATTCCCCCTTCAAGTGAAGCAGGACTCCTCGCCTCCGCAGGCCCTAGCCTCTCTTTAGCGGAAAGAAGCCTTCGTGGTTGACAAGCAGATCCCAGCCGGAGCCCGGCCGCCTGCGCCCTGCGCTCGCCCGGCCAGGGCCGGCTCTGGCTGTGCCGCAGCGCTCCGGGGAGAACAGCCAAGAGCCCCTCCGGGCGCACTCGAGGGGCCGCTCCTCCCAGGCCTGGCCTTACCTGCTGCTTCTGGCCGCCAGCTCTTCCCGCATCTTTTTGATGTCACTCTTGCATTTCTCGATCTCCAGCACTTTCAGGCCTTCCACTGGGACAAAGAAGCAAGGGGGTTACCATGGAGACATGCGGAGGCCCTTGCGAGGCTGCTAACTGGGTCCGGCCCGGGAGGAAAGCTGGCTCTGGGCTCCCGCCTGGGTCCCCGCTGCCAAGGGTGCTGGCAGCCCAGGGACAGGGACTCTGGCCTGGCGGGCCTGTCTCGGCCCCGGACCAGGACGAACCGCCACACCCCTCCCTGCGGTTTCCACAGGGCAGAGCCCCTGCTCCCCTCCCCCCAATCCAGAGTCGGGCACCCACACCCCACTTTCTCTCTCCAGGCCTCTAAGCAGCAGCTAAAGACACAGGACAAAGAAATCTCTTCTCCCGGGAAGAAAAGGTGGGAACAAGGCCACCTCGCATGAAAGCAAGACGAGAAGCCCAGGGGGGAGAAGCGGGGGTGGGGGGGAGCCCCAGCCTTCCCGGAAAGGATGAGCTCAAATTGCGATAAAACCTTCCCACGTTAAGGGCCCGCTGGAGCAGTTAACCAGGAGAAGGTGTGGGGGACTCGTGGGGGAACTCGAACAGGCTGGGTCGGGGGAGCAGAGCCCGGCTCACTTGCGTTATTGAGGCCCCACTACAGAGGAGGGCTGGCAAAGTCCAGATACCACTGTTCCCCCAGGAACATAGCGAGCCCATGCCTCCCAGCGAGCACTCAGCTTCAAGACCCTCACTCTGGGGGTGCATTCATCACCCCAAAATACTGCTACTGAGCAAAACACCGGTTTCTGAGAGGCCTTCAGGTTCAAGTCAGTTTTTAGGAAATAGGAGAGGTTCGCTTTGCTACTCCACAATCACACCTCAATTTTTAGGCAAAAAGATAATTTCTGCGATGCTCCTCTAGCCCCCTTTCCCTCAAGCCTGGTCTGATCCCTAACAATAGGATGTGAATGATTTCTCCAGGAAAAACAATGCCCTGAGGGGAAACGCCCAGCAGCCTGCCTGAACCCCAAGCCCCCCAGGGCAGCTTTCTAAGCATTTCCAGGGTCAGGGCCTGAGGGGGCAGGCAGGGCTACTGAAAATATTGCTTCTTTCTGCCCAGAGTGGTGGGAATCTAGAGGATCTGATACCGGGACATGGTCCGGGTGACTTGCTTCCGTGCCACGCCAGGGATGTTGTGCCGAAGGTCCCAGACCAGGTCAAGGGGTTGGAACCAGCCAGGTGGTCCTTCTGGAATGGGGTGTTCTTAGCCCTTCCTTGCATCACAGACCCCATGACAAGGTGCTGGAGACCACAGGTCCTCCTTGGAGAAAAGCACACCAGCTTGCTCTCCTGCTGCTTCGGCTCTCCCAGAGGGCCGTGTCCAGGTCCCGGGCCACACTGCAGGAGGCTAGCCCGTGGGGGAGCCCCAGCTCCAGCTGCGTCTCCCACTCGGACGCTGACCTCAGCACACGGCAGAAGCGATGTCCATGGGAAGGAGCTCGGTCCTGCTGATGCGTAAAGGGCAGACGTTTCCAGAAAGCAAGCCGATCAGGAGAAGAGTTGTGGTATGTGGTATAGACTTTGATCCTCAGAGCAAATAGACATGTGTGTAGAGTCCACACCGGGTGGCTGTGCCCTGCTGAAGTCCACGGTTACAATCACTGTTTTAAACATATGCAGGAAATTCAGAGCATCTCCAAGGAGAATGTTCTACGGTTTATCTACGGTCCTATTAGCCTAGAGAACAACGCATTTATTATGGATAGTGGTGTGGATCTTTCCAGGCGTTTCTTTCCCACCCCCGTGCGCTCGAAATAACTCTCTGTCCAGCGGAGTTTTAAAAAGACAAAATTGGGATCATGCCGCTCGTTTTCTCACTGCTGCTTACCGTCATCAGTAAATGAAAGACACGCCCGTGTTAGCGGCCGCCTCCCGGCTCATGGCTCTGGGTGGGCGTGTCACGTTCGATTATTTGATATCGGTTCACGTAGATCAGATTTCTGGGCCATCTACTGGGGCTGATGCCCAAATTAAGCCTTTTGGAAAACATGGCACAGTGTCACTAATACGAATCCCAGAGATTCAGAATTTATGGCGATTACGCTTATGAAGGGCCTGGTTGCCAAGGAAATGGACAGAGAGTAACAAGATGGCAAAGCTGGGCATTAATCAATGGAGAGAAAAAACATGTCACAGCATGAAAGGCGGAACACAGGGGGAGGGGCTGGGAGCCTAGTGGGGGGGCAGCTGGAGCACCACACGCCCGCCCGCCGCTGCGGTTCCCGTCCCTTCCAGGCCGCCTCTGGAAGATTCCACAGCTCACCTTCGGCCCATCCCAGCCCCTGTCCTACAGGAGGGAGAGGGCCCAGCCCAGGAGGGGAGCTCACCCCTGTGAAGTCCCGCACAGACCCCAGAGACAGCTCTCCAATGAGGCTGGGTGTCAGGTCCCCACAGGGCAGGCCCACCCATCCACCTGCGAACTTTAAACAGGTGGGCACAGAGCGGAACCCGGAACCAGAGCCCCGGGGGGTGCTGGAGCCCCCCGACGAGGACCACCCCACCGCGAGCCAGGGGCCCCTCTAGGGGGTGTTCTGCAAGTCTCAGGTCACCCTGAAGGAGAACTTCTGGGAATGATTCTGGAAGATGGGTGCGGCTTCGGGGAGGGGCTCAGGGGGCAGAGGCAACAGCATAGGCCACGGAGGGGCTCTGCACCCTCCTCTTGTCCACCGCCTCGCTGGGCTCCCCCGGGAGGCCACCGCAGCTGCAAGCCCCTCCTTCAGCCTCAAAGCCACGGAAGCTGGTTAAAGACACGGACGGGTTTCGGCAGAGAATGTGCCTAAGCCTCATGTCCCGAGGGACTCAGAGCAAAGTGTGGGTTTTGCCTTCGAGTTTTCCGGATGGTTTGTGTGACCTGGCATTCCTGCTGTCCCGCGGGCCAGCTCTGCCGGTGTTTGGGGTCTGGTCCAGGCCTGGGTCCAGGGCCACGGCCACATCCGCAAACGAGGAAGGAAGAGGAGCCCCCGTGGGGTTTCTGGGGATCTGGGTGTCCCGTGTCCGGGACTCGAACAAGGAAAATGACTTACATGAAAAGGAAGAGAAGCTTCTGAAGTGAATTAAGAGAAATTGAGATATTTATATTTGACTCAGAGAAATTATGTTTGAGAAGGTTAAAAAAAAAAGGGGGGTGCAGGGAATTCCACTTAAGTAAGTCAAACCGGCGTCATATGGCTTACACACGACGGGTCCTGGCCGCAGGGGTGGAAGCTTGTGCGCATGTGTCTCTGCACGTCCGTGCGTGTGCTCACACAGCGAAAGCCCACGTGCATGAGTGCAAGCAGCCGTGCCTGTCCCTGCACGTTCATGCACTGCTGTGTTCGGGGCTTTTTGGAGCTCACGGCCCCTGGGACTCAGCCCAGGTGAGGCACTCGTGGGAGGGTTGTAGGCTGGGAAGGGACCAGCCAGAAGGGCCGGGACAGGACATGCCTGAAGCCTGGCGGAGTTCAAGGAGGACGAGAGCCTGTCGGGAGTCATGGGCATGCCCTGGGGGGTGTTCCTGCTGGGAGGGGGCAGCCAGGAGGTGGGGAGGCTGGGGCTGTGGGAGGACCCTCTGCTCTCGCCCGTGCCCGACCACTGCCAAGTCGCTAGCTCAGCCCACCGCCCTTAGACCCCTCTCTCTCCTTCCTTCCTGCTTCCTTGGGCCCGCTGCTGCTGTGCCGGGTCTCTGGCACCGGGAATCAGCAAGGCTAGTGACAGCTGACGGCCCGCAGGCTGCCTGTGAGCCCAGCCTGTGGAGGGGTATCACGCCCTCCAGGCAACCTGTGTGCATTTGCATGATTTACACGAGGGCCTCCAGGGAGAGGAGTTCTGGGGGATTCGGGGCTTGGCCAGGCAGGGCAGAAGGTCGGAGGTGCCACGGCCTGTGGTCCTCGGTTCACACACCGCTTAGAGGGAAAATCAAAATCCTTTTCGGCCCGATCACGTCTCCACAGCCAGAGACCGGAAGCCTCACCAGCTGAAGTCAACACAATGTTCTGTAGAAGTTTTGAGAATTCATTAATGGCCTCCTCGGCTTTCCTGTTTGCAAGTGCGGGCAGGAGCTAGAGCTGGCTTCTGGGAGAGGAGCGGGGGCGGGGAGAAGCCCGTGCGGGACCAGGGGAGGCCAAGAGGGAGGCAGCTGCCCCCCCACCCTGCGCTTCTGTAAACATCGAATCAGCGGCAAATACTTTTTGTGTCCTTTGGCTGAACCCCTTCCCACAACATCTGGAGAATTCCCTACCTTACGGGGCTCAGTGGGAGGCTGAGCTTGCGTCCCGCTGCAAACACTCCCTCTAGCAGGTTGAACTGTGTCCCCCGAAAGGGATGTGCTCAGATCCCGACCCCCAGACCTCACGAGTGCGACATTATTTAGAGAAAGGTTCCTGCACATATGATCAATGAAGGCTGTCCAGACAGATCATCCTGGCTGAGGTGGGCCCTACATCCAAAGAGGGTGTCCTTCCAGGGCCTGAGACGCAGAGACGCCGGGAGGGGCTGTGTGAAGACGAGGGGGTCTGGGTGATGGGACCACAAGCCAAGGGTTGCCGGAGCCGCCCGCAGCTGCAAGGGGCCAGAGCGGATTCTCCCTCAGAGCCTCCAGAAGGACCTGGCCCCACTGCTCCCCACCTGACCTCCTGGTCTGGGGCTTTCCGCTTCCACAGCTGTGAGACCACCTGTTTCTGTTGCTTGAGGCTTCTCCGTTGGTGGTTCTCCATCGAGAGAGCTGTGGAAGTCACCGCACTCCCCCGCAGACACGGCGTGGGCACCTGGCCCAGCTCCGTCCAGACTTCAGATCTGCGGCCAGGATACGAGCGAGCAGCCTGAGGTCTGCAGCGGGGGCCGCGGGAGGCCCAAACCTGGGGCTCTGGGTGCCGAGGAGACAGCGTGCGTCTGGGGCTCAGATGCGGCATCTTCACGGCGTCAGCTCTGCGTGGGTGCTTGAGACCTGCAGAGCCACCGAGCGGGCCCGCTGCCAAGACCGCCCAGCCGCCTGGGAGCCCCCCAGCACCCTTCAGGACGAAGCCCCTTTTCTGCTGAAGGAGCCCCAGCCGGCCTGCGCAGCGGATTCCCGACCTGCCCAGGTGCCCCGGGGGCCTGCGCGGCGGGAGCCGTCCCGGGCTTATTTACTTGTCCAATCTGCTGGCCGGGCTTCAGCGGGTCACTTAATCTCCGTGGCTTCTCCATCGTCCACGGGGAAGATAAATCGGCTTTGAAGACAGAACACCAAACATTTCCTAAATGTCAACATACTCTGGGAAGTGGGACCAGGTAAGTCACGCTTCAAGTTATTATGGGGAAGAGGTTTGTGTGTGATCCTGAATATTCTTCTCAAAAAAAGTCTAAGCAATTCCTATAAAACATGAAAAGCGACCTTCACTGAGTCCTGGGAATACAAATCAGCCAGACACCATCTGGGGATGCCACAGCCCAGCCGGCCTCAGGTTCGGATTTCTTCTCGTCATCCCTGAGCTAGATGCACTGTCCTTTGCCTTGATATTGACAAAGACGTGGGGGTTGCATGGGGACCGTGAAGCGTGAGAGTTCAAGCAGGGCTCCTTATTTTATGGACAGGGACCCCGAGGGAGAGACGCGGAAGCTGTCCCTTCCCGGGTTCAGCTGTTTGGTTCCCGAGTCCGGACCCGAAGCGACTCTCCTGTGCTGGCTGGAGGTTCCTCTGCTGGCCTCGGTGCTGACAGGGAGCCAAGAGCTGGCGACTTGGCAGGCCTGTCCCAGAAACAATCATGCAGGCGAGGAGCGTACCGGCTTGCCTCGATGTAAAACGAGACACGAAGATGTTCAGCAGAAGGTCCTCTCCCAAGGGGGCTGCTCCGGGGGTTCCACGTTTTCACTCCATCCTCTTCTGCACCGAAGGAGCTTACCTCCTCCACTTGCAGCCAAGTGCACCCCCCGCCCCCTCCCCCTCCCACCTCCCCCCAATGCCCTGTGCTGGTGACGTCATGGGTCACCAAGCGACTTTCACCTATGAATAGACCCTCTCTGTTCTTGCCTCCGTTAGCATCAAAGGTAATTTTTGGGGGCGCCTGGGTGGCTCAGTGGGTTAAGCCTCTGCCTTCGGCTCAGGTCATGGTCCCAGGGTCCTGGGATCGAGCCCCGCATCGGGCTCTCTGCTCAGCAGGGAGCCTGCTTCCTCCTCTCTCCCTGCCTGCCTCTCTGCCTGCTTGTGGTTTCTGTCTGTCAAATAAATAAATAAAATCTTAAAAAAAAAAAGTAATTTTTGAACAATTCACAAAGAGAAGATGTTCCCGCTCACCTCCAGGCTTCACTCACCGCTGGGGGTCGGGGGAGGTGAGGGAACGACGCAGCTAATGTAAACAGAGGTTGACAGACAAGGAGAAAGGAGACAGAAGCGTCACTCACAGTCCACTCGCTTCTCTAGCTCGGCCAAGTGATTCGCGACTTCAGCTTTCAGTTCGTTGATTTTAAATGCTCTGGGAACAGAAAAAAAAATCACCCCTCTTAAAATCGTCAAAGTTGAAAGGGGCGTGGCAAACCTCTGCTGCCCCCTGCCCTGGGCGAGGCCTCTGGTGGGCGCCACCCCTGTAGGGGGCACAGGACGCCGGGGATTGCTTTTAAGGTGCTCCTGGCCTCCGAGGGGCGGGGAGGAAAGAGACACACCCTCAAACGATCTCCAGCGCCTGTTCCAGGAGGGAAGGCTGGCGGGTGTGTTTACCTCCCACATCGGGGCGCTGAGCACCTGCTGTCCAGGGACTACGCCTCTAGGAGGTTCTGTACCTGGAGAACTGCTCTGCCACCTGGGTCAGCACGCTCTGGATTAATTCTTCTTTCTCTACGGACCAAAAAAGAAAGACGGATGGAGAAGGGGAGAAGTCTGCGGATCACCATGGCCCAAATTGGGATGTCGTAGGCAGGCGGCGCCGATGCCATGGCGGGGAGACCTCGGGGAGACCCTCGCGCCCACCGCCAGCAGCCAGAGCCGCTCCGGGGCGTGGAGTTTCCCCGCCCACCTTCAGAGGCTCTTTCCCACCTGGCCTGCCCCCACCAACCCGTCTTGGTGGTCTCTCGGCAGCGTGGCTGGACTCTGGTCCTCCCCTAGTCTGCACCAGCCATAAAAAGCAGGCAGGACTGGGTCTCTAAATAGAGAAGTTTTCACTTAGTGCCCTGCTCCACTTTATGGCGGGTAATTACCAGGACAAGGTGAGTTCAAGGTATATTTCAAATGTAAAACACAATGTTCTCATGGCAGGTCCTGGAGAGAGGAAGCAGGCTGGGCTGAGCGAGTTTGTCCCTTTTTTGCCTGGCACGTAACCCTGGGCTGGGTGGTGGCTTTACAAGGTTCAGGTCCCAGGCTGAATATAACCTGCCAGTTTTCCTGTTTCCTGGCTGGGCCCCATGCCAGAGGTTTCATAGGAAGGCACAGACGCTCACAGCACTGTTCTTACAGCACTCCCTGCTCCTGGGAAGGGAGAGAGCAAGCCCTGGCTCCAGATGGCCGTTTGTTCATGCCCTAAAACACTGAGAACCTGCACGAGACCAGCTCCTGAGTCATGTAATCTCTGCTGGCTGTATGCCTAGCCCTCTGCTAAAACTAAAACAAATGAAAACCAAATGAAATCTGCCTGAACAAACAAAAAATCTCAATTATCCAGTATGGTGATGGGGCTCAAGAGCAAAAAAGCCTTCCCACGTTCTGCTCTAATGCCTCCATTCCTAGGAAGGAACCCAGGTAGGCACATAGAAGATGTTCATCTCGGTGTTATTTAACCCAGTGAAAACCATAACAGCCCAAGTGTCTATGAGATGGACATTGAATATATGAGGGTGCATCTGGCCTGTAGAAATATATTCTGCTATCAGAACTAATATTTTGGAAAATGTTCACATCTATTGTTAAAGTTAAAAAAAAAAAGACATCGTAAGACAGTAATACAGTGTGATTTCATTTTTAGATACACTCCAAAATCATGATAGTAGTTATTTTTTGGTTGTAAGATTATATATACACTTCTCCCTTATTTTTGTTTTGCTATATCTAATACACTTCTATAATGAATATATGTTAATTTCATGAGAAGTGTTTAAAAAACGATCAATCTAAATTAGCCTCTTGGAACCTCTCATCCCTTCACTTGCCACGTGAACGGGTGATGACCCAAGGTTCCCTCTAGCTTTAGAATTCTAAGACTGGATGAGAAGAAGAAAAACGATGTCTTGTTGTAGGTCTCAAAACCATAAGAGTAAAATTTTCATAGAGCCCTGTGTGCAGCTGCTGGCTGACCCAAGGCCCTATCCCTCAGGGGGGCCTCCACCTACACCAGGAGAGAGAAATGGTGACTCTTATAAGAGCCAACAGTGAGAAAGTTTCACAGGCTTCTTTGGGGGAACTCAGCCGGATTTTAGATCACTTATTCTGAAATTCTTGGGGGAAGTAATGTATCACATGACCTTTGAGAATTAATGATCTTGAAACCTTCACATAAATTGAGAAGCCCATCAAACAAGCAAGAGACCACTCCACCTAAAAATAGCAGAACACATATTCCTTTCAGACACATGGGAAGCACAGACCAAGACACACCATATCCTGGACTACAAAGAAGACCTCAACAAATTTAAAAGAAATGAAACCATGTAGAGTCTCTGACCATAAGAGAATCCAACAGGAAATCAGTAACAGAAAGATCATAGGAGAATCTTGGAAGTTAAATAATACCCTTAAGTAATTCATGGGTCAAAGAGGAAATTTCAAAAGAAATAAAAATGGACCCTGAACTGAGTGAAAATGAAAACAGAATACACCCAAACTTAGCTGTAGACACGCCTAATGCAGTACTGAGAGGAAGAGTTACAGCACTAAAGGCTTACAGTTGAAGAGAGGAGAAACTCAACTCAATAATCCAAGAGCCTAGAAAACGAAGAGTGAAATAAACCCACAAGAGCAGAAGCAAGAAAGGAAGTAATAAAGAACAGAAATCGAGGAAAAAGAAAATAGTAAAACAACGCAGCAAATCAGTGAAGCCAAGAGCTAGTTATTTAAAAATATTAGTAAATTGGTAAACCTCTAGAAAGATTGGCAAAAATACCATAGAGAGAAGACACAGAGTTGCAGTATTAGGAATGAAGGGGGATATGAATACAAACCCTGGAAGATAATAAAGGAACACTATGTAAAACTCTACACACAGAAAGCTGAAATCCTAGAGGAAAAAGAGCAATTCTTAGAAAAGCGTGAACTACCAAGTTCACCCAATACGAAATAGGTAATTTGAACAGCCTTAAACTATTAGGAAAATTGAATTTCTGATTTTAAATCTTCCCCAGAAGAAATTTTCAGGTGCAAATGGTTTCACTGGAGAATTCTACTAAACATTTAAAGAAGAATTAACACATTTCTAATCAATTTCTTCCAGAAAACAGAAGAGGAGGGAACACTTTCAAATTCATTTTATGAAGCCAGTATTAACTTGATACCAAATCCAGACAAATACAACAAAAAAAGGGAAAAGGACAGACCATTATTCCTCTTGAATACAGATGCAAAAATCCTTAACACAATATTAGCGCTTCGAATTCAGCAAAATATGAAAATGATTATACGTCAAGGTCAAGTGGGGTTAATTCCAGAGATGTAAGGCTGGTTCAATCTTTGAAAATCAATGAGTGTGATCTACTATATTAATAGCTAAAGAAAAAAACAGATGACATATCAATTCAAAAACATTTGAAGGAACTTAACACCTGTTCATTTCATAAACTCTCGGAAAAGCAGGGATAGAAGAGAACTTCTTCAAGTGGACAAAGAATGTCTACCAAAAACCTACGGCTTGGTGAAAGACTGAATCCTTCTTGCTTAACCAGTGACAAGGCAGGGATGTCTGCTCTCACTGTCCTCACTAAACATTGTGCTAGAAGTCCTAGCCAGTGCAAGAAGGCAAGAAAAGGAAAGCAGATGAGAAAGGAAGAAATAAAACTCGGTTTGCTGATGCCACGACTGTTTACACAAGAAATTCCAAGGCATTTACAAAAACTCTCCTAGAATTAAAAAATGAGTTCAGCGGGACACCTGGGTGGCTCAGTTGGTTAAGCAGCTGCCTTCGGCTCAGGTCATGATCCCAGCATCCTGGAATTGAGTCCCACATCGGGCTCCTTGTTCGGCAGGGAGCCTGCTTCTCCCTCTGCCTCTGCCTGCCACTCTGTCTGCCCGTGCTCGCTCTCTCGCTCGCTCTCTCTCTCTCTGACAAATAAATAAATAAATAAAATCTTAAAAAAAAATGAGTTCAGCAAGGTCACGGGATACAAGATAAATATACAAAAGTGATTGTATTTACATATATTAGCAAGGTGGCCATGGGACACTGAAACGAAAATCACAATACCACCGTACAAACACTAAAAACAAACAAACAAACCCAAAACTTGGGTGTAAATATAACAGGACAGACACATAAGTTGTAAGCTGAAAACTACAAAACCCTGATGAAGGAGATTAAAAAGAGATCTGAATAAATGAAGAGACATACCATGTTCATGGTTTGGAAGACTTTACATAGTAAAGTAAATTGACATACGAAGATGACATATAAAGATGTCAGTTCTCCCCAAAGTGATCTACGGGTTTAACAAAATTCTATCAAAATTCCAGCAAGACTTTTGTAGAAATGGATGCAATTATTATAACTTTTATATGGAAATGCAGAGGAACTAGAATAGCTAAAACAACTTGAAAAAAGAAGATAAATGTGGGTTGAATTCAGTCTGATTTTAAGACCTATTTACAGGCACCCATTGGTGATATCTTGGGTTTGGGTTCAGACCACCTCAGTGAATTCAAATATCACAAAAAACTGAGTCAAAATGAATTGTTTGGCTTCCCAGTGTGTATGAAATTTCTGTTTACACTACACAGCAGTGTATTAAGTGTGCAACTTAATACTCCAATTAAAAAAATACTTTATTGCTAACAAATTGTTAACTATCATCTGAGCTTTCAGTGAGTCCCAATCCTTTTGCTGATGGAGGGTCCTGCCTCCGTAGGGAGGGCTGCTGACTGATGAGGCTGCGGTTGCTGAAGGCTGGGGTGGTTGTGGCAATTTCTTAAAATAAGACCACAGTGGGGACGCCTGGGTGGCTCTGTCGTTAAGCGTCTGCCTTCGGCTCCAGTCGTGATCCCAAGATCCTGGGATCAAGCCCCACATCAGGCTCCCTGCTCAGCGGGAGCCTATTTCTCCCTTCCCCACTCCCCCTGCTTGTGTTCCCTCTCTCACTCTCTCTCTCTTTTTGTCAAATAAATAAATAAAAAATCTTAAAAAAAAAAAAAAAAAAAGACTGCGGTGAACTTCACCGCACCCAGACTCGTCCTTTCAGGAACGATTTCTCTGCAGCATATGAAGCAGTTTGGCACCACTGTGCCCACAGCAGAACTCCTTTCAAAACTGGAGTCAATCCTCTGAAACTCTGCCCCTGCTTTATCAACTAGGTTTACGTGTATTCTAAACCCTTTATTGTCATTGCAACCATCTTCACAGCATCTTTACCAAGAACAGATACCATCTCAAGAAACCACATTCTTGGGGCGCCTGAGTGGCTCAGTCCATTAAGCGTCTGCCTTCGGCTCAGGTCAGGATCTCAGGGTCCTGGGATCGAGCCCCGCGTCATCGTGCTCCCTGCTCAGTGGGGCGCCTGCTTCTCTCTCTCTCTCTCTGCCCCTCCCCGGCTCATGCTTGCTCACGCTCTCAAATAAATAAATAAATAAATAAATAAAATCTTAAAAAAAAAAAAAGGAACCACTGTCTTTGCTCATCCACGAGAAGCAACTGCTCATCTGTTAAAATTTTATCATGAAATTGCAGCAATTCAAATATAATAATAATGAAAAAGTTTGAACTAGTCCAAGAAGTACTCAAATGTGACACGGAGACAGCTAGGCAAGGCTTCTGGAAACACCGTGCCGACAGACCTGCTTGGTGCAGGTTTACCAGAAACCTTCAATTTGTAAAAAATGCAGTATCTTCAAAGCACCATAAAACAAGGTGAGCCCGTATACAGCTATAATAATCAGGACTGTGGGACGCTAGTGGGGGGTAGACACAGATGTCAACGGAACAGATCAGAGAGCCACAATCACGCCCATACAGATATGCCCAACCGGCCTTTGGCCAGTGTCTGAAGGTGATTCAACGCAGGAAAGGCCGTCTTTTTAGCAAATGGTGCTGAAGCAAGTGAACGGTCACAGGCAGAAAAATATAACTTGACCTAGACCTCACAGTTGATATGAAAATTAACCCACAATGGACCACGGATATAAAATACAAAGATAGAAGGCTTTTCGGGGGAAAAAAAGGAGAAAATCTCCAGGTTTTGGGCTAGGAGGGGCTCTTAGACTTAACATCACAAACTCAACCCATGAAAGGGAAAACAGATGAACTGAATTTTATCAGAAGTGACGCTGTCGCTCTGCGGAGGACCAGCCGGAGGACGAAAGGACAAGCCACCGTCTGGGAGGAGATGCTTGCAAGCCGCATCCGACAGAGGCTCGAATACAGGGCATGGAAAGAGCCGTCCACACTCAACAGTAAAACCCTGTAAAATAAGCTTCCCCAGAACCTCTCAGCAGTAAAACACAAAACAGCCCATTTGAGAAGGGGCAAGAGACACTAGCAGACGAGTGCATGAAAAGACGCTGTGCATCGCGGGCCATTAGGAAACGCCAGCTAAAACCACACCGAACTATCACGGCACACTTCTCAGAGAGGCTAAAACAGAAAAAAACAAAAACGATGACAACCCCCAAAGCTGGCAACGATGTGGAGAAACTGGACGACCTACTCCATGCTGGTGGGAACGTCGGCTTAGCAACTGCACCCTAGGGCAGGGAGAGGAAAACTGGCCCAGGATGCTCAGGGCAACTTTCTTGGTGATCGCCTCGAACTGGAAACAACTCGGGAGCTCTTGGAAGGGTGACAAACAGTGATCCGTCCACAGCGGGAAACACTACTCAGTTACAGAAAGAGCTGAGCTAGTGCGGGAGCAACACGACATAGTGGGGAGATTTCTAGGGACTTGCGCTGAGTAAAAGAATCCAGTCCCCAAATGTTCCCACTGTCCGGCCACATTTGTAGAAAGCTCCTGGATGGCAAAATGACCAGACATGGAGGGCCCAGCGATCGCCAGGAGTTCTGGCGGGAAGAACGTCTGTGGGGACGGAATGCTGTGTCTGCCTCCAGACCGCATCAGTGTGCGCGGCCCGGCACGGCTTCTTACCACCTTCGGAAAGATGTTACCATGGGGGGGGAGGGGCAAAGGGGACATGGGCTCTCACTATGTTCTTCCTCACAACTGTGTATTATTCTATAATTATTTTAAAATAAAAAGCTTAATAAAAAATTGTATAGATAGGATGGATTCTCCTTTTTCCTTTGGACTCTAGAGGCGAGATCCTTCAGGCATCCCAGGATTTTCACACCAACGTCTTAATTTCCAGCCCACGTAGCAGTAATGCTTCCCAACCCTTCCTCCTGTGCCTTCTCTGCCTCTGGCTCAGTCCAAGGAGTGGACATTCGTGCTCTGGTCCATGTGACAGCTACGCCGTAGCCTGACTCCGGAAGCATTTCTGCGGTTCCCAGAAGGGGCTCAGTGGGAGGCTGAACTCCCCGTGAGAGCAGCCGCTGGGCGCTGTCATCCGGGTTGCAGTGCACACACCGGACGCCCTGCCCGGAACAGCACCCGGGACAGCACCCGGGACAGCACCCGGGCTGCCCAGTGCTCTAGGAACGGCACAATCTGCATTTTTTCGCCAGGAGACAGGGGCAAAAATGCCTGTGTGCACAAAGGCCAACCACACCCACACATCCATAAACAGAGCCCTGATCAGGAAATGGGTGCCTCCCCTCCCAGCCTGGCTCTCTGGAATTCCTGCCGCCGTTTACTGTTTCCTCCCAGCAGATTTCAGAACTGAAAATGAGCTGCAATTTCATGCGTGTGAACACCGCCTGTGTTCACCATTGCTGCTGCCGGCCTGGATGGCCACAGGTCCTCTGGGACATCCTATCCTCCTTCCGTGCCTGTCCTGGGGAGTCCCAGCCCCTGGGGAACAGGCCAGGCTCCAGGGGCCACGTCCTGCCTGCACCGAGCTGAAATCTAGGACCCTCAGACAGCCCTAAAGCCCTGGCTGTGGGGGCAGCAAGCAGTTTCCCTTCACAAATGTGAGTCTTCCTGGCACACCTTACCAGAAAAATCTGACATAAAGCAGGAAACCCGCTGGACGGCATGAACCTCATTTAAAAAACTGCGTATTCAGGCATCTTGCTTTGAGAATTTCTTCATTGCTTAAGAACAACCCACTGGGACGAGGGAGGCTCTCTGGGGCTGGGAAATGGGGAGGGTGGGACGCAGGGTCCAAGGGCACAGGAAGTCAGGATGACGCACTGATGGGGGTGTGGGTGAGCCAGCTGATGGCCACGGGCAACCGGCATGCTCTCCGGAGAAACCTGTTCCAGCCAAGCGGCCGACAGACCGTCGGGAAGGGTCCCCACCCCAGGCACAGTGGGGGACCTCAAGCACGCTGCTCCGAGCTCACTGGGACTCAGTCCTCAGCACCCAGGGCTCCAAGACGGGCAACGGGTCGGCTGCCCAAACGACCAGTCCTAAGGACGGGGGCTTCGGCAGGCTCGCCATCTGCCTCTTACCCCCGGACTGGCCGCCGTCAGGGCGTTGGGGGAGCTTGTCCTTGGCTGCTCAGGCAGCGGGCACCGGAGGGTAAATGCTCCCGCCAGCGGAGTCGCTCACGCGGCAGAGGTTCCTGTAGCTCAGGTCATCTCCGCGTCTGGCGGGGGCTGGGTCCAGCTGCTGGGACACCGCCACATCAGTCCAGCTTTGGGCCACAGATGTGCCCTCAGGGGCTCCAGGAACCGGCCCCGGGGACAGAGCCAAAGGGACTCCTGGGGCGCAGGGGCAGGACGGGCACCCTCCCCAGAGCGTTCACCCAGCTGCTGTCACAAGGGACCCGGGAGTCCCGCACGCGCCGCTGCCCCGAGGCCCGGATGGTTCAAGGAACCCGCCTCTGCCTCTCCCGGTGCTTCTAGGAATTGTTCACTTGTTCCAGACAGATCCCCAGTCTCCCCCACAGCAAGGGCATGGAAATCTGGTTTGCCTGATCAATAAGGCAGCCTAACCTATAAATTCTGCCCTAAAGAGTAGTTTACACGAGGCACTAACTTGGTTGGCCAGCCCGCTGCCGGCACTTCTCTTTACCCGGTGCTGAGCAGAGTGACAGCGGTGGCGGCCGTGCTCTCGTCCCCCGCACACCGTGCGTGCCCTTCCTTCTCCCCCTAAGCAAATGAACGCAAAGAGGCCCTAACCATACGGGGGCCCCAAACCTGCACGAAGAGGGCATGTGGTAGGGGGACCTCAGCCCTGACACCTGACCCCCTGGGGCATGCGTGCGTGGCCCGGGAGCTCCCGGCGGGTCTGCCTCTCTGACGCATGGGCCTGTGTTGTGCAACATCACGGCCGAGCCCCAACTTGGACATGACCCTGGGCGAGCGGGGTTTCCCCTGTCTCACCCGGAAGCAATGCAGTGAGATACTGAGCGTCCTTCCAGAAACACTTACTGAACAGAGTCGGCTATCGCTTCAGAGAGGGGCGTCTTACTTTGCAGTGGGGAAAGTAATCCCCATTACCAGCTGCCAGATGGATACCCCGAGGCCCCAAAGGTTTATTTATGACCCCTCTTGTCTGGGGCTCTGCCTAGGGGGATGGAGAGGGGGACTCCCTGTCTGCCCCCTGCCCCTCCCTCCTGCTTGGGGTGTCACCACCCTCCTCCAGGGAAGCAGGAGGGGTGAACTCACCTCTGCCCCACTTTTGCTCTCCTGGCCCCACTAGCTGGGAGAGGACATTCTGGCCCAGGGCACAGTCATGGGCAATTCGGTGTTTATGGACGTCATAAACATAAAACAGACGAGCAGAGCGAAGATGTTTCTCTTATAACCCGGGAGCACAATAAAGTTACATGATTACCCGTGACCTCACCTTGCTTCTTAAAGGCACAGATGCCCCTTCCAGGGCGCGTCTTACCGAGAAATCACTCACGTTTATCAGCAGCCAACAGGATGCTTCCCTGTGGCTAGTGGTGACCCTGACTCATGCTTTCGCCTCCTGTTAGCCTTCAGAGGTAGCAGAGAAAGCAAGGTGGACCGAAGCCCCCCGATGACCACACCTGAAATTCTGGAATGCGTCTTGCAGCCGTCTAGCTGGGGGATGAGCAGGGTCATCACAGACTCACAGCACCTCGGAGGCAGGAGTAGGGCAGAGCTTTCCCCCTTTCGGATTTGGAGAGGAGGATTTCCTATTCTGCATAGTTTGATTTGATCCCAGATGTCTGCATACACTTTCTCCCTCTGACCTTCTCCCGAGGCTTGTTTTTCAAGTTTTTCAAGATAAATGCCGGTAAGGGGAGTTGCCTCGGGGACAGCTAGTAGCGCAATTTTCCTTTATTGTTTTATAGATTGCAACAACTGTAACAATCAACCATAACGATCTTTATTGAGCTCTTACTATGGTCCAGGCACCACTCTAAGCGGCGTGTACAGATGGGTCACCGAGCCCTCCTAGTGACCTGATGTGGCTGTGTGATGTAGACAGACGGTTGAGTCACGACACGGTCAGACTCTTCTGCCCTCTCCCCAGTCATATTTCCCACTCAGGGCTGCAAAGGCCAGACAGTGTGGCACCTTCCCATGGGCAAGGACACTCCGCACACACTCCTCATCCCTCAGAAACACCCTCCCCCACAGCTGGTGAGATGAGGTGTACTTTTGAGGGAGAAGGATGTGGGTACGACATTCTAGCAAGGATGCCCCAGGTGTGGTTCAAGAAGGCAACCAGCAGTGGACTGCACATGGTGGGGGGACTCTGTCCGCCACATGCAAATGTCAAGATGATGCCACGAGAGCAGTTTCTGGAAGAATTCTGTCAGGACAAAGTCTCATCCAATACACTCATCAATTATGGTGCCAAGGACAGGACTTTTGCAAATATCTATTGAAGGCTGAGGCTTTTTTGCAAACTAAAGGCTTCTCTCCATCTGTGGAGTTTTGCAAGTAGCAAGAGGAATAAAAAAATGGCTGACTGTAATGACCAAAGATGGGGAACAGTGTAAAGATACACCCATGGGAGACTAGTCGGATAAACGATGGTTCATCCATGAAGCTGTGCTGCTAGAGAAGGAAGGAAGGAGATTTCCGTGCTCTGTTGTGGAGTGAGCTTACAGCGTGAGGTGGCTGGAACTGAAGCAGACGGCTGCAGGCTCACTGGGTTGAGGGTTCAGAGGGCAGGGTCTGGGGTTGTCAGAGAGGATGGAAATGAAAAGCAGAATGACCAAAGGAGGAAGTTCTATGAAAACTCTCCTATTCCTCCCCTAATCCGTCTCTGAATTGCACCCGCATGTGGGCCTATGAAGATGATGGAGCTTAGCAGAGATTTCAGTGCTGCCCACCACTTGGGACAAAGTCCGAGTCAGGCAACAAAGAAGGCTTCGACAAACCCTCAGGCTTCCTGTTGAAGCCCCAGAAGGGCCACACTTAGAGATGTACCCTAACAAAGCATAAAACCAGGCCTCCACAAGTTCAAAGAGATCACTCAGTAATTTAACGACCAGCTAGAACAAAAAAATCAACACTCTTCAGAGGATGGTAACAAAATCCAGAATCTCTGCAATGTAATATTCATAACGTAAGTCTACACCAAGAAAGAGACAGGCAAAGTAACAGGGGAATATGACACGCAGTCAAGAACAAAAAATCACCCAACAGAAACCCTAGACGACTCAGATGCTGAAATTAGCAGACCACACCTTTCATGAAACAATCACAGTTGTGTTCAAGGACCTCAAGGAAAGGATGTTAGTAAATAATAAACAGATGGAGGGCCACGAGACAGAAATCTATGAATAAGAATCAAAATTGCAGAATTTAAAAGTGTATCTCAAAAAACATTCATGGACAGGCTAATAGCAGTTCTGAGTAAGAAGAAGAGTCAGGAAAATCAAGGACAGATGGACAGAAATGACGCAATCTGTAGAACAAAAAGAGATTAAAAAAATAACAGAGCAACCACTTGAAGGACAGTGACAAACTTCTAACATAGACATTAGAATTTCAGAAGGAAGGTGGGGGATGGGGCAACTGGGTGGTAGACGTAAGGAGGGCATGTCATGTAACGAGCACTGGGTGTTCTGTAAGACTGATGAGGGACAGCTGGGTGGCCCAGTCGGATCGGCATCTCCCTTCCACTCAGGTCATGACCCCAGGGTCCTGGGATCGAGTCTCGCACAGGGTTCCTTGCTCAGTGGGAAGCCTGTTTCTCTCTCCCTCCCTCTGCCTGCCGCTCCCCCTGCTTCTATGCATGCTCTCTGGCAAATAAGTAAAATCTTTTAAAAAAAACCCAGATGAATCACTGAACTCTACCTCTGAAACTAATAAAACACTATCTGTTAATTAACTGAATTTAAATGAAAAAATAAAAGCTTATACTAAGATTGAAAAAGAAAAAAATTTCAGAAAGGAAGGTGAGATAGAATGTCGCATAAAATACATTTAAGGAAATAAAGCTGAAAGTTTCACAAATTTGGCGAAAACAGGAGTTTATAGCCCACGGAAACTCCATAAATACCAAGTAGGACAAACAAAAAGAATACCAGAGCCAGGTACAGCACAAGCACATTGCTGCAACCCACAGACAAAGGAAAAGCATGAAAGCGGCCAGAAGGGGATCTTCTCTGCAGGGGAATAAAGATAAAGTAAAAGCTGATTTCTCATCAGAAACGATGAAGGCAGAAAAAAAATGATTCAACATCTATAAACTTCTTTCAAAATACAAAAACAAAACCAAAGCACAAATGCAGAGTTCTATACCCTGAGAAACCATCTTTCAACACGAAGGCAAAATAAAAACATGTTTGGATAAGCAAACGCTGAGAGAATTAGTCACGAGCAGTCTGGCACTGCAAGACATGTTAAAAGGAAAAAGAAATTCTTCAGGCTGAAGGGACGTAGCATCAGTGAGAAGTGGGAAACCCCAGGAGGACATAAAAGCGCCAGAAATGACATATAGGTTGGGAGCTATAAACATTTCTACTTAGGGGGCGACTGGCTGGCTCAGAGGAATATATGACTCTAGATCTTGGGGTCATGAGTGTGAACCCTCCGTTGAATGTAGGGATCGCTTAAATAAATAAAAACTTTTAAAAATCATCTTTAAAATTTTTTCATAATTTCTTGAAAAGACAACTGGCTGTTTAAAGGAAAAATGATAATATTGTATCATGCGGTTTATAATGTATGTAGATGGGCTTGATCTGTTCAGTCCGCTCTAACAGGACACCACAAACTGGTGTTGATTTATTTCTCATAGCTGTGGCAGCTGGAAGTCCTAGATCAAGGCGCTAGCAGACTTGGTGTTTGGGGAGGGCCGGCTTTCCGGTTTATGGAACAGCTGTCTCCTCGCTGCGTCCTCAGGTGGTAGGAGTGGGGAGGGTGCTTTTTGGGGGTCCCTTTTGTAAGGATATGAATTCCAACCTCTGTATACAAGCCTAACAAAGACATTACAAGAAAAAGGTTACATACAAACCAGTATCCCACTTGAACATTGACACAAAGATTCTTAAAAATTCCTAATAATTATTAGGAAACCAAACTTAGCAATATATAAAAGAGAATACATCTTACATCGGGGTAGAGGTCCTGTGTACCCTTTTAAAAACTCATTCCTAAGTATTTTTCTAGGAATCCAAGTGGGGTTATCCCAGAAAAGCAAAGCTGTTTTAACATTTGAAAACCAGTCAATGTAACTCCCCATCTGAACAGAATAAAGGAGAAAAATCATCTGATCGTCCCTGTAGATGCAGGAAGAGCATGTAACCGAACACAACAGTCGTTTACGATAAAAACCACTAGAAACCCAGGAATAAAAGCAGATCACCTCGACCCATCTCAACAGATACAGAAAAACACCTGACGCAATTCAACAAAGAATTTTGTCAAAGAACAATTGACCAAAACAACAACAACAACAACAACAACAAAACATTGGGCAAGCTAGGGGAAGAAGAAGCCCTCAGCCTGAGAAGGGGCACGTACAACACAGCTGTGGCTCATGTCACACTCAGCGTGACAGAGAACGAGTCTCCAGGGGTAAGGTCAGGTGCCTGCTCTCACTGTTACTTAGCAGTACTGCGGTTTCAACCAGGACCACACGACAAGCAAAGGACATAAAAACCAAAAAGACTGGAATGCTAGAACTAGAAGTGTCTTTATGATCAGGAGATAATGATTGACCTGATGGGAAATCCTAGGAATCCAGAAAATAACTACCCAAATTACCCAATGAATTAAGCAATGTCAGAAGAGACTATGTCAATAAGCAAAAATCTGCTCTTTTTACAAACTAGCAAAATCTGTATTTTTACAAGCTAGCAGCAGAAAATTGGGCAATTTAGATCCCCTTGACAGTAACACCAGAAAAGAGAAGATGCCGAGGAACAAATGTAACAAAAGATATGCAGGACCTTTATCTTGAACACTACGAAACTTTACTGAGGGACTGTGAGGAAGACCTGAGTAAGGGAAGGGCTGTATCACGTTCGTGGGTTGGGAGACTCCATGTAGGTAAGATGTTCGTGTTCCCAAATTAATCTCTTAATTGGACGCAATCAATCGAAGACACAGAAGTCTTTTTAAAGAGAAACTGATGTGTCGGGGAGTCTTAATTCTGAAGTTCGCAGGGAAAAGAAAAAGACTCCTATAGCCAAAGTAACTGCAAAAGAAGCACAAATATGGAAAACTTCCTGAATTTAAGCCCTAGCGATTGAGCTGACGTGTTACAGACGTCATGATGGGCACACACATCAATGAGACAAAAGAGAAACCCGACAAGGACTCCCACACGTGGGCAAATAATTCTCAAGAAAGGTGTCTACGATTCAGTGGAACAAGGACAAGGGAAGTCTTTTTAACAAATGGGGTTATAACAATCAAATACTTGTATAGAAGAAATGAGGGTCAACCCCTACCTCACACCACACACAAAATTAATTTAAATTGGATTGTGGATGAGAATGTAACAGCTATGACTTCCAGTCTTCTAAAATGTATCTTATCTTTCCACCTGGGGGTAGACAAATGGTTCTTGGAGAAGACACAGAATATACAATACGTAAAAGAATAACTTGTTAATTCAGACTCGATCACCTGAAAAACTTCTCATCAAATGCCCTCATTAAGGAAATGAAAAAGGTGGGCCATGAAATGGGAAAAGATGTTTGCCATACGTATATCTAGCAGATGAATTATATCCAGAGTATATGGAATTTCCTACAAACCAGTGATTTAAAAAAAAAAAAAAGAACAAGCCCATTTACAAAATGAGCAAAACACAAAGAACAGACACTTCACAAAATAAGATACTCAGATAGCCAGTAAGTGCCTAAACATATGCTCAACCATCATTATGTCATCTGAGAAATATAAATGAAGACCATAAGGAAATATAGATTAAATAAGACCATAAGGAAAGACCTACCTAATTGGTGTCTAAAATTTGAAAGCCTGTGACGGTCGGGTTGGGCTGTGTGTCGAGCCCCCGGTCGCCCCCGCACGGCCGGGTGGAGGGTAAACCGCACAGCGGCTCGGGAACACAGCAGGTTGCCTCTTACAGAGGGAAGCATCTGTTTACCCTCTGAACCAGCGACATCACTCCTGGGTTATGACCCGAGATAACCACAGGTACGGCCACGGGAAGATCTGTACGACGTTTACCGGGGCTGGCACAGGAGACGCCCCAAGGTCGCCCCGCAGGACACGCGGTGAGCCGGCAGTGCCTGCCCGTGCGCTGGAATTCTGCTCAGCAGCATGGATGTGAGTAAGCTAGAGGCACGCGTCCTGAAAACATGCTGCTCACGGGATCCAGGCTGAGACCGCCCCTACGGGAGGCCTGCACTGGGGGGGGAGATCGGGGACAGGACAAAGCGGGCTCTGCTCACACAAATAGCTGTGGCTTCTTGGGGCGCGTGGGGACAGGCTTGGAAGGAGGGCTGGAGGACTTTTCCCGGTGACAAAGCTGCTCTTCATTGTGATGGTAAGGTGGTGACACGCGTGTGAGCAAACCGGGGGCTTTGGGTCTGCGCGGGTCCCGCAGCTGCATGGGTCGTGGGCGTGTGTGGCTCTGCAGGGCTCTCCTGGGGGCCCAGAGGCAGACAGCGGCTTGAGCGGCCGCCCTCCGCTGAGGTCCTCAAATAAATGTTCTGGTGCCACCGTTCTTGTGTCACCAAATTCTGTGGTCAGGACACAGACTCCCCAGGCCTCGGAAGACTGTGTGCCACCCACGTGTCTGCCGGCGGCAGCTAGGTGCTGTGGCCATTGCTGGCGAGACCACCCCGAAGGGGACAGGATGCGCCATCCCCTAAAGACAAGACGGCAGGAATGCGGTGAGCCCCTTGGAGGCAACCCAGGAGAAGGGCTCATTTTCACGGCCCACCGCATCCCTGTTTCAAAAATCGTGCAAGTCAGGATGATGGAGGCTGATTATACCATTCCTGGCAATGAGGCGGCACTAAGAAAAGAAAACATTATTAAGGAGCATTATTATCTCGCGCAAGCAACGCATTTGTGCTCACATTCCAAGCACGCGCTTGCCTGGTGAGGGACAAGAGCCAGTCCCCCGTGTGGCTGTCGACCTTCGGGGCGTTCCTGCCCTGTTGGCGGTCAGCAGGGCCAGGGCGGTGAGATCTCAGCTGCTCAAAGCCAAGCTCTGGGTCGTTCCCAGCGACAGCGACAGTTGACTGAGCACGTACCAAGGGGCAGGCGCCGGGCCAAGCATCTGGCACAACCCGCCTCATTTGTCTTTGCAAGGACCCCGTGGGGTGCGCTTCCCACTTCCGGCTCTGCAGGGAAATGGATGGGCGGTGTGGTGGGGAGGTGTCCCGAGGCCGTGTCACCCAACTGATAAGTGACTGGGGCAGCTCTCCCAAAGATGGGGAGCTGCGAGCAGCAGGGACCCCGGGGAAACCCGGAGTGTGCAGGACAGAGGCGGGCAAGGGAAGAGAGCCAGCGAGGGTGGGTCAGTATGCGGCTATTGTGGGGGGCAGGGGCCACCTGTGGCTCATCGGGCTGGGGGGTTAGTGATGTGTCGGTGGCCTCAGAGACCTGTCTGGCTCCTGCAGGGACACGGTGCATTTGTCCCTGGGCTCTCTCTCAGAGGGGCTGTTTCCAGGTGGTGAGCCCTCAGCACGTCCCGAGGCCTTGCACCCGGGAGGGGAGGTCTGCAGGTAGCGGGGAGGGGGTCTCAGGCTGGAGGAGGCTGGCCCACCAGTGGCACCAGCAGCCTCTGATCTGTGCTACTGAGCACATGCCGGACTCTGAAAAGGTTTTAATGTTTTATGTGACCCAATAGATCTCAAAATACTTTAATATGTATCACACGAAACTGTGCACAGCCACGTCCCTGCGCATCACTCACGGCAGCGCAGAGGGGAAGCCACCCGAACGCCGTCAGCCGGTGCGGGCTTGTGCAGAAGGTGGCTGGTCTCCGCGCCGGGACGCCTTTGCTCATGAGCAGGAATCTGCTGACACGGGCCACACCACCAAGCAGCCCCATACATGCTGTGCTCCCGGGGCAGGAGGCCAGACGCACAAGAGGACCTCCAGACGGGCGTCTCCATGGCGACAGCGGTTGCCAGGGACCAGGGCGTGCAGGCAAGGGGACTGAATGCCGAGAAGTATGGGCGACAGAATGCTCTGGAGTTAGATGGTGGTGGCGGTTGCACAGGGAATCGACTACTACTAAAAACCTGGAACTGTCCCCTTCAAACAGTGCATTTTGTGTTTGTGAACCGTAGCTCACCGAGAAGACACGAAACCAACCCGAAACTGATCAGCGGGTGTTTTACATCCTTTCCCAGTGGCGGGGTCTTCACTGTCCCGCGTGTGTTTTACACTTAGAGCAACAGGGTTTGGACGGTGGGGGCCTTCTCCACCGTGGTCCCCTCCTGCCGCAACAGCTCACTGCCGGGCAGCCCCTTGGCCCGCGGTGTCCCGTGGTGCCGGCATTTTACTGAGCCGCCGGTCAGCCAGGGCGAGTCCCGGGCACTCACCGTGACCCCTGTTCCATGAGCAGTGGGGAGCCGGTCTGGGGCGCTCGCTTTCTCTAAGACCCGAGCAGACAGGTACCCGTGGCCAGATCCAGATGGGCCCTTCTGGCCTGGCCTCCCTGAGCCTTGAGATGGGGGGCCCAGCCCTGCAGCTCTGAGCCTTCCTGTGGGAACAGGGCAGGCAGTGCCCCACAGACGGGGATGCCTGTGGCCCGCTGGAATTCTGGGCAACGTTCAAGGCGCGGCCATGCACCCTGTCACTCCCAATCAGCCACCTGTCATCTCTCCCCGTGATGGCTCCTGCTGTGTCATTCTGGTGCGCTTTCATTTTCTGTCCTTGGGAACAAGGACGATGAAGCTGTTGAAGCAGGAAAAGGCCTTGAGTCACCCATGATCTCTGCCCAGGGCGACAGAAACAAGAGCCAGGCTCAGGGGCAGCCTCCACAGGGACTCCCGGTGAAGCACCAAGTGAGGCGGCCTTGTGTCACTTGTGTCAATAGAGAAATGATCCCTGACGCAGACCTGCCCCAGACAGATCCTTGCACGGCCCTCCCCCGCCCCCCGCTCGGGGAGGCTCAGCCCAGGTGAGGCCCAGCCTGGGCTCCAAGGCCTCTGCTTCCCCTCCAGCTCTGATCACCGTGGTGGATCGAGGGTGAAGCCGTTCCTCCCATGGCTCCTCCATCGGCTCCTGCAGGCAGAGGATACCCCGGCGGGCACACGCACCGGAACTGGCTGGACACTGAAATAACGCATCTGATCATTTGGAAAACGCACTGTTTGGACTTGAGCCGCTCAGATCCAGCAAATTGACGGGCAGCTCAAGGCTGTTCAAAAGACTCAGCTCCTCTCTGCCGAGAAGATGCGTTAAGTTCCATCCCACGGTCTTAGCGGTTCCTATTTACTTTACCTGTAAAAGAGGGAACCAGTCCTCTCTCCCATGCCGAGGCGAAGAGCGTGTCTTTCTGACAAGGTGTTTGATAGACACAGAAGCTCCTCGTGTACGGGGGACGTCCCGCTTCCTGTTCCACGATCCTTCTCTGCCGCGGGTGTCCTCGATCTCCAGCACATCCCTGCACTTGCCACGGGGGTGGGGCCCGGACCAGGACCTCGACCCTTCTTTTCTACGGAAACTCATGTTTTCCACAATACTCCTCGCTTCCTTGTTTCCGAACACCGAAGTCACAGACCAGCAAGACTGGGCATTTCTGCACTGAACGGCTCTTCGAGGATGAGTTAGGGGCATTGATGGAAACGTGGGGTCAGCAGGAAGGACAGGGACCCCAGGGCTGGGGGCCTCAGCTCCATTTCCTTGCTTGTCTCAGGAAGACTCAGGCCAGGGGGGTCTGTCCTCAAAGGAAAAACCTGGAATGCCAGTGCCTTGGAAGAAAAGGGGTCCTCACGCACCAGAGCCGGGGCAAGGGGGGGTTAGCCTGACCGTCAGTGCGCACAGAGGGTGGACCTGCCCCAGGCGGCTGTGTTCGTGGTGCTGGAGAAGGCAAACCTTTCGAGGAAATCCACTTCTTATAGCTGCAGAGAACCTGGCTTCCGGGTTCCCCAGACAGCCAGGGGCACTCACACCAGCTCCAGCTTTTGCTCAGTTTTTTCCCTTAAGGAGCACAAACCCACCTCCACTGGTCCACGTTGGACCCCAAAGTTACGCAGAAACCCCTCTTTATTCTTCCTCCAGTGACCATCATGTAAATATCCGGGCACAGCTGCCCCGTCCCCCAGTCTTCCTCCCAGAAGCTCATTCCCGTCTGGTCTGCCCCACGCTCAGCCTGCTTCAGCTTCTTTGTTCCTCAAAGGCTTCCTTCTTCTGGCCCCTCTGTTCTAGATGGTGACAAGAAGCCGGTGTCCGGCTTCCCGTGGAATCCTGTGCCCGAGTGCTGGGTCTCAGGGCTCCGTCCCGGGTCCCTCCTGCCAGCTCCCTTCGTCTGGCAGCCATGACACTCTCAGCTGGTTCCCTTGTGGGAGGTGCTCTTCCTTTTTGGTGACCCTGGAGGCTTCTCTGACTCCTCTTTCTTTCACATCCCATGTCTGCTCAGTCAGGAAATAAAATGGGGTCTTCCCCAGAACACGCCAAAATCTGAGCAGTCCTTACCACCCCTGCGGCCCCCGCACTCCCCTCTGCCTAGAGAGTCAGAGCCGTAGCCTCTCGATGGGCCTTCAAGGTCCCACATGATGGGCTCCTGATGTCCCCCAAACTCATCTCCAGGAATTCAAGGGAGATCCCAGACGCATCGCATGTTAGCAATAGGACTGAACTATCCCTGGGGTAAGGGTCCTCTACAACTGTCCTAGCAGAGCCTAAGAACGGGTCTCAAAGACATCACACTGATTTGTAAATAACCCAACTGCCAGCCAGGACAGAGCTACGTTCTTTAATGGGAGAAAACGAAATCCAGATGACCAACAATAAGCAAAAAATGCCCATATGGGTCTATATGAAGAAATGCAGAAGAAATATAAGTGACTATGGAAAGCAAAAAATGATTAACAACGGATTATGGGGCTTAAAACATATGCAGCACAGAAGTAAAATGTATGACACAGAGCAGTGGTGGGGAGGAATGCCAGGACTCTGCCCCAAGACCCTGTGTCATCAGGGCAGCGTAATAGAGTCCATGATATGTTAATGATATACAGTCTGTGAAACCCAGAGCAGCCAAGAAGAAGTAAAGTGAAGGACAGCTCAGAGACAGAGTGGAGAAAAAAATGCTCGGGATCTAAAAGATACAGGAAAAGAGAGAAAAAAGTAAAAAAAAAAAAGTAAAAAAAAAAAAAAGAATGAAATGAACAAAATGAGTAGTAGATTTAACCCAACTGTATCTATGATTATGATTATCGTAAATGACTTAACAATTCCAACTGAAAGGCTGAAATTGCCAAAATTGATACACGGTGTCAATCAGAAACCTGCTTCAAATACAGAGACACAGAGATACTCAAAGTAAAAGGATGGAAAGAGGATACCATGAGCACTAAGCCCAAGAGAGCCCCAGTAGCTGTATTAACAGGAGATAAGGGACATATTCAAACAAAGAACAGACCCAAGGATAAAGGCCACATTTTCCTAAGGATAAAGGGATTGGCCCATCAAGAAGATACAACAGTTTTAAATAAGTACACACCCAATAACAGGAATTGGAAATGCATAAAGCACAGCCTGACAGACTGAGAAAAGCAGTGACCACAGTTCAAGAGACTCGGATATTTCTGTCCCCGTCTTTCAGTAACTGACAGAAGAAGTAGACAGAAAAACAGAGATTCGGCAAACTTGTGCTACTTATCAGCCACCTTGACCTAAGGGATCCTGATGGAATATTCCACCTAATAACAGCAGGATACACACCCTTTCCAGGTGTCTGTGGAGCAGTCACCAGGATACCTCATGCCTCTCAATAAATTAGGAAAGATCGGAGTCATACAGGCTCCACTTTTGAGCACAATGGAGTTAATCAGAAATCAGTAACAGAAAGATAACCGGAAAATGCACAACCATTTGGAAACTAAACAACACACTTCTAAATGACAAGGGGATCCAAGCCGGAAGCACAAGGTAAATCAGAAAACACTGTGAGCTGCGTAAGAATGAAAACACAGCACATCAAAGCCCACTAGATGCAGCTAAACTCTGCTGAGAGTGGTATCTTTAGCTTCAAATTATTATGTAAAAAAGAGATCTAAAATTCATGACTGAAGCTTCCATTTTTGGAAGCCAGAAAAAGAAGAGCAAGCTAGGTGTGGGGTGGGTAGAAGCTAGGTGTGGGGTGGGTAGAAGGAAGGAAGGAAAAGGACCAGAGGAGAAATCATTGTAGGAACCAGACCCACAATAGAGAAAACCAATGAAGCTTGGAGCTGGCTCTTAGAAAAAGAAATCAATAAAATGTATAAATTAGACCGTTTCACTGGTTAAAAAGAGAGAAGATATAAATTTCTAGAAGATATAAATTTCTAGGATCCCGAAAGAAAGAGTGGGTCTCACTCCAATCCCACAGACATAAAAGGGATGGCAAGGACTTCCCAAGCTCCGCCAGAACGGGCACCACTTCCCAAAGTCAATCCCAAGTACACAGAAAACCCAGACATACTTCCCTCTTAAGGACACTGAGTTCATAGTTTAAAACCTTCCCACAAAGAAAGTGCAAGCGTGGCGGACTCACTAGTGAATTCTGTGAAACACATTCGACCCGTACATGAGCTCTTCCAGAAGGCAGGAGGGCACAGCACGTCCCACTCACCCCCTGAGGCCAACATTACCGTAAGGCCCAAACCAGAAAAACATATTGTGAGAAAATAAGACTGGATCTCTTGTTGATACAGATACAAAAATCTTCCGCAAAACATTTGCGAACTGAATTCAAAATAAAAAAGATACTATGCCATGGCCAGATGGAGTTTACACTAGGAATTCAAGGTTAACGTTTTAAAATCAATCAACAGACCCACCACTAACAGAGCAGAGGAGTAAAAAGTATGATCATCTCCAGAGAGGCCGAAAAAGTATTTGACAAAATCCAACACGAATTTATGATTAAAACTCTCAACCAAGGAGGAATGGAGAAAAACAAAGCCCTCAACCTGGTGAAGGGAATCTGTAAAAAAAAAAAACCCGACAGCCAGCATCATAACCGATAGTGGAAAACCCCACGTTCTCTCTAGGATGAGGACAGTTAAGATGCTGCATTCTCACACCTCACACTTATCTTGTAGTTGGACACCCCAGCCAGGGCAACAAGTCAAGAAAAAGAAAAGAACCGAAAGACATCCAGATCTAAAAGGAAGAAGCAATTCTCTGTCTGCAGACGTAGAAAGTCACAGGAAATCTTCAAAAAGGCACTAGATCTGCTAAGTGAATTTAGCAAAGTCAATACACAAAGCCCGTTATATATATTTTTTGGATTTTTAAAAATTATTACTGACACATCGTGTATTCTTTGCCCCAGGGGTACAGATCTGTGAATCACCAGGCTTACACACTCCGGAGCACTCACCATAGCACATTATATTTTTAGAAGCTAAAAGCTGCTGGGACTTGACCTAAAAATCCATTGACAACAGCATTACAAAGACTAAGTCCTTAGTGATAAATTTATCAACATCTCTTCAAGAACTTTGCCCTGACGACTATAATATATTGCAAGATATTAAGAGAAACCTAGATAAATCGAGAGAAGCCACATTCAGGAATCAGAAGACTCAACATTACAGATCACCATCGTAAGTCTTTTTTTTTTTTTTAAGATTTTATTTATTTATTTGACAGAGAGAGATCACAGTAGGCAGAGAGGCAGGCAGGGAGAGAGGGGGAAGCAGGCTCCCCGCGGAGCAGAGAGCCCGATGCGGGGCTCGATCCCAGGACCCTGAGACCATGACCTGAGCCGAAAGCAGAGGCTTAACCCACTGAACCACCCAGGTGCCCCTCTCGTAATTCTTTTCAAAGTGTTCTATGTATTCAGTACAACTTCAAAGTCCCAGCAGACTTTTTTTTTTTTTTTTTTTTTTGGTGGCAACTGACAGACGGAGTCTAAAATTTATTTGAAAATAAAAGGAACTTGGAGTAAGTAAAACATTTTCGAAAAAGAAGAAAGCAAGCGGACGACTTGTGTTCGCTGGTTTCAGGACTTACGGTGGATGCACAGTGATAAGACGGCGTGTCGGGGCCGAAGCCCAGGCGTGAACTTGGCCGACGGGACAGGACAGCAAGTCCAGAGAAGACTCACCGTACAGGGACAGCTGAGTTTGGACGAGGATATCACGACAATTCGCGGGGGGAAAAGGACTGTCTTTCCGACAAACGTTCTGGAGCAAGTGGATGTCCTCGCGGAGAGAATGACCCGAAGGTGGGCTAGACGGAGCACAGCCCTCCAAAGAACAGAGGAAGGGAGGGGGAAAGAGTAACTTCCCCGGGGAGAGGCCAGGGAGTCAAGGGGATGTCCTGGGCCCCCTCGTTCTTTCCCCAAATCCACACCCCTGGGCCAAGCACGAGGAACACATCCGAGAAACCCAGCCTGGGGGACATTCTACAGATGCTCTGGGGCCAAACAAGGGGAGTGTGAGCCCCTGCGAGACCAGGGCCGGCCCAGAAGACCCGGCAGTGAGTGCGCCGTGCGCTGCACCGCGGCTGGGATGCCGGAGCAGGCAAGAGACCTCAGGAGAGAAACTGGCGAGACCCGAATAAAGTACAGGGTCTACTTAATAATGATGTAAAAGTAAAAATCACATTTCTTACCACATCAAGGGCTCGAGTGCCTTTTATGTCAAAGAGGAATTTTCATCCTAGAAAAAGTCCGAATTCCTACTTTATTCTAACACCTACTATCAAACAGCTCGGGCCTTGAAGGACATTCAAAGTGACCAGTGCCCACGTGTCAACACTGTCACTTTAAAAAAAAAAAATTTTTTTTTTTTTAACACTGTCACTTTCAAGACGAGAAAAGGCCCAGATGCCTCAGGGTCTCATCACACCCTGCCCAGCACCCGAGCGGTGGCTTTAGAATTCTGTTCTCCAGAATCTTCTAAAAAATCTGGGGCGCCTGGGTGGCTCAGTCGGTTGAGCGTCTGCCTTCAGCTCAGGTCGTGGGTTCGAGGCCCGCATCGGGCTCCCTGCTCAGCGGGGAGCCTGCTTCCCCCTCTCCCTCTGCTCCCCTCCTTGTGCTCCCTCGCTCTCTCTGTCAAATAAATAAATCACATCTTTTAAAAAAGAATCTTATAAAAAATCAATCTTACAAAAATAAAAATTAAATTAACCTCACAGTTTAGAAAGGAAAGCCTCAACGTTTGGGTTAGGCCATACACCAACGTCAACTTGAAACGGATCACAGACCGAAATGTACAAGCTAAAAAGGAAAAATAAAACTTTTAGGAGAATGCACGGCCGACGACCCCACGGGCAGGGGAGAACTGCGATTTTGGAGGCCGGGCACCCAAAGCAAAGCCATGAAAGAACAAAACGGATCAGCCAGGCCTGAGCAGGATCCGATATTTCTGTTCCCTGAAAGGCTGTAACAGGACAGTGCAAGTGAGGCAGGCGGGAGCAATGATTCACAGGGCACGTCTGAGTAACGGGGTGTGTCGGAACCCCCGGGCGCGCTCACTAGTCGGCCTGCGGGAATTGAGTCTGGACGACGGTGACAGATCACATGAGATTTATGACCGGTCAGTAAATGCTTTCTCCGTCATGAGTCACCCGGGACACACAGATGCAAACCCGGTGCAGTGTCCCCACAGCCACGGGACGGGCCACACGACACGGGCAGACAGCTCTGAGTGCAGACGAGGAGCGCGCACAGGTCATGAGTGGGAAGGCAAGACGCGGCCGCCACTTGGGAAAAAAAAAATGTTTTTTTTTTTAATTGAAACAAGCACAATCCTGTTCATTCCGAGAAAAAGGAGAGTATGTGTCCCCAGAGAGGCACGCCCTTGAATGCTTATAGCCGCCTTGCTCATAAAGGCCCCGGTCTGGAGGTGACCCGGGCGCCCGCTCACAGGAGGCTGGGTCGTCACGCCGGGTCCAGCCACACCACGGAGCCTTCCCGGCAATAAGAAGGAAGGAGCCGCTGGGACACCCAACACAGACCGGCGTCAAAGGCGACAGGCTGAGTCAGAAAGGAGTGCACGCCCTGTGTGATGTGTTTTATACAACGCTCTGGGAGAGACGGTTCTACGGGGTCAGGGAGCGGGTCAGCCGCTGACAGGGAGCGGGGTCGGGGGTTCTGTGGGAAGGGGCACGGGAGAGCCCTGTCAGGTAATAGAAATGCTCTGTGTCTTGATTCTGGTTCACAGTGACGAGCAGGATGCATTTTTCAAAGCTCATCAGAGCCTACACGTAAGTGGGAACAGTTTACGATGCATGAATCATACATAAATAAGGGAAATAAGAGATCCAAAAGGAATTGGGTTTTAGCAAAACAGCATCGCTGGCTACACGAAGCATCCCGGGGGCTGGGGGGCTGCAAAGGGCCCACCTTTGCGGGTCACAGTCTGAGTGAGCGGGACAGGCCCTGCGTCCAGGAGGACGCGGGGTGGGGGGGCATGTCACCTGGCGTCTGCTGAGTCTGCAGGGCAGCAGGGGAGGGAGGCTCCCGAGGGACTGCCGAGGGTGGGGTCTAAGATAGGGATTTGGACTCGGCAATGACGCGGGGTTTTGGATTCAGGTGCTTACCTAATATACATGCAATCACAGGGGCAGTCTGGAGCCTTCTTTTTTTCTTTTAATTTTAAAAATGATAGCAGGGCCTTACCAGACAGCTGCTTGATGGCCACGGGTCTCACTTTGTAGGGGGTGCTGCAAGAGAGGAGACAGTTCGGCCGTGAGATGCCGCTCAAGGTGTGCTTGGCGCGTCTGCCGTGGGAGATAAGCCGCTCGGGATAAATTAGAATTCAGCGGATTAGGGGTTTTTTTTCTTTTTTTTTCTGAAATTAGTTTCTTTGGCTGTTCTGAGCTTCCTCGTTAGGAAGAATTCCAAGTACTTTAAATACAGCATTTAAATGATGAACTCCCTCTGTGATGTTTGAGTTTGGTGAGCTGAACACATTTGGGGATCGGTCCCGTCGCTACTTGGGTGTGGAAGGCCGCTGCGAATGGCAGAGACCCCAGGGCTGCCCAAGTACCCCCCCCCCCCCGATGCCCAACGGATGCGGGAGGCTCTCCGTCCTCACCCAGCTCGAGCTCATGGCAACCCCATCTCCCAGGTGCACGAGGGAAGACGGGGTCGGTCCCTCGGCTGACCGTGCCCTTGGTGATGCCACCCCGGTCGTCCCGAGGCCCAGAAGGGATGGGAGAATGTTTGCCCTTGACACACAAAGACCTGTGGCCGAGGGGGAGGGGAAAGAGGGACCGTGGGAAAGAGGTTCAGGGAAATGCAATCGCTGATAACAGTTTTTAAGAAAGCTTCCTCAAGAGAGATGCTGCTTTGTACCCAGTGGTTAAGCGAAATTTCAAGCCTGCTAACAGGCAGGCTGGAGGGGCCCAGGGAGACAGGCGCCACGCGTCACTGGCGGGAACACGCACGGCCACGGTCCTGGGGTAGGCGTCCTGCTGGGACTGTTAACAGGAAGCTACGCAGTCCTCCGACTCAACCCAAGAATTTAGGAACAAGGGTATCGGATGAAACGGGCCCGTGGGGACACCGTCGCAGGTCACCTGTCCACGTCAGCCGTCTGGTTGGTCATTCAGTTTGTCACGAGTGGTGACACCTGGGTCCGGGACGGGTGACAGAACAGTGGACAGGACGAAACGCAGGACCTCAGGGACCTGATAGTCCACATTCAAGTTCACACGGAGGGGGCAGGCGTCACCCCACTGTCTGAACGGCTGAGCTCTCGAAACCCTCGGGCCCCGGTCAGCAGGGCAGGGAGGATCTGTTCGCTGCACCGTGCAGGGTCCGTCAGTGGTCGAAGAGGGAGATGCGTGTGCAAGCGTTGACCTGAGGGCCTGGGAGGGGACGGGGCCTGCGACGGAGCAGCAGAGAACACGCCCAGGAAACCCCGAGGGACTCTGACGCGCCCAGCGGCACACCACGGCGGATGGGGCTTCCTGTGGCTTAGCAGTCCCGGGCCGCGTGGAAAAGTCTGACGGCAGAAAACACGAATATAAACCTGGTGGGCCCAGCTATCCTGGGTGATGGGCGGACGGCGCCGTGGGGGGTCCTCCCGGTGGTGTCGAGAAGCGAGTTCACGCCCGCCCTGGGCCTGCCCCGCTCTCGCTCAGGACTCGGGGCAGGGCCCTGCTTCAGGTGGTCTCCTGGAAGCCGCTGACTTGGAACTAGGGGTTCATCGCCCTAGAGACAGTGTCCTAATGTGTCTGGGTTCTGGCAGCTCAGGTCATGCCTCGTTTCGAATGCGTGTGGTTCGAGCACTTTCTTACGTTTCGCACACTCTCCACCAGCGGCCCTTGCCCGGGGCTGCAGTGGAGTCGCGCGGTGAGCTCTAAGCCGTCCCTCAAAACTCCACATTGGACGGGTCCTAGCAGGGGTCTGGGCATCGGGGCTTTGTGGAGATTTCTGGTGTTTTAATCCTCGGCAGGGCTGAAAGTCACTGGGTTGGCGGGACTGGTCACACTGGAATGAATGCACAGGACCCCCAGGCAGAGGGACCAGAGGGACCAGAGAGAACCAGAGCAGACGGGGCCTTGCGGGGGGCCGAGCAGGACGCTCCTGAGCACACCTGCCTCCCCGGGTGGAGGGCGGGAAGCCGACAGAGGTGGCGGGGAAGCCAGCGGAGGGAGAGGAGGTCCCATCAGCCGAGGGGCAGAGGGGTCTCGCCCAGCATCACCACGACCACTGGGCGCCCAGAGAAAAGCCAGTTCTGGGGCCCAGGCCCAGGGAGCCAGAGAGCGTCAGAGCATGGGGACAGAGAGAGGGAGGGAGGAGGACAGCCTCCCCTGGGGCTGGGACTGGGTCGGGCTTGGTGACCTTTGAGCGGATAACCAGTAACTCTGTGAAGAGAAAACGCGAGAGCACATCAAGCTCCGCACCCCTGGTGTTTCGGGCAGTGAGTATGCACTGGGGCTGTCCCGTGCCCCTATCAGGGCTTGGTGGGGGGGTCCTGCACCCGGCCCGGGGCGGGGGGTGGCTGACAGGCCAGCAGGAGGGAAAGCAGGTGCACAGACCTTGGGTGGGGGGGACCTTCGGGGAACCTACAGTGAGGGTCTCGGACCACCCCATCGCAGGGATCCCACATCCTACATGGGCCCTCCAGCCACTGGGGCACGAGAGGGGTCTGCCCGGGACATGCTTTCTCCCTTCAGCTCTGAGGCCCACAGGGCTGGGCCACCTGGGACATCCCAGTGGCTGCACTAACAAACACCCCTCAGAGCAGACGCTGAGTGGCGAGTGGGAGCGACGGACAAGGGATCTTGACGGGGGTACCCCCCACGGGCCCTGCCCCTGGCCTTGCGCAGCCGCAGACGTGAAGTGGGGGCCCCCAGGGACTTGGCAGGACGCTGTCCAAGGGGCCGCCCAGGGAGGGGAGGGGCTCCGGCCCGGACGCCTCATCCTTCCTCCGGCCACAGGGCGGGCGCTGCTGACTTCTCGTACCTTCACTGACCCCCTTTCCCCTGCCAGGCCTCTCTGGGTCTGGCTCCTCGGGCCCCGGGGGTTCTGGGGCCCACTGTTCTGGGAGGAGGCATCCGGCGGGCAGCCCCAGGTCCACACCAGGACCCGGCCCAGTGGCAAACACAACACCCCCAGGGGCATGGTCGGGGAACCTTCCAGAGCAGGACGGGGCCGTCGGTGTACAGCCCGGGGCCTGGCTCTCCCGCTCCTCCCCGGCCTTCGGGGCCTCAGTTTCCCCTCTGTGCCTCCTCAGAGGACCCTTGTTGAGGGCGAGCCCTCCGAAGGGCCCTGAGCCCGCCTGCGCCCGTGATTATCTTGGAAAGGGACCGGCCTGTAAAGGACCCTCCCACCCCTGGTTTCAGTTTGGCGTCTCCTACAGCAGTGAAGAGGACAACCGTGGGGCTGGTCCCCCGTGTGTAGAGACGTCTCAGGGGGGCCACGAGGGCGCTGAGCGGCGGAGGCCACTGCTTACCGTTCGGAATTGGCGGGCATGGTGGGGTCGATGGATACCATGGCGTCGTCCGCGGTCAGCAGGGAGATGGTCGTGTTCCTGGAAGACACACCGCGTCAGTGTCCCCGAGTCCTAAGCGACAAGTGGCCCGGCCCCAAGGCAGGACAGGGCCTGTGCGTAATTCCAAGTGCTCTGTCCGTTTTTACAGACTTTAAAGTGGGAAGGGGAGGAAGTCTAAGTTACGGGGCGGGGACGAGACCGGAGTGTTGTTGTGGGTCAGCAGGGAGACGTCTGCCCTCAGCTTCGCTGCCCCCGGAGCCACGGGGGCGGGGACCTCTCCTAGGAAGCAGGCGGGGAAACCAAGTCTCCACACCACCCTCAAAACCCTCGTCCCCTGGGCCTCTGCTGAGTAGGTGTGTGTGTGGCCTCGGGCTCGTGATTTAAGCCTCTCTGGTCTCCTGTCGCCTGCACGGGGAGGGGGACACTCGAATCTCTGGTCGTTTGCGAGAACCGAATGTGTCTATGTCCCAGCGGGATGCTCGAAGACGCCCAGGCCGCTGTAACCTGCGGTTCTCTGGGAGGTCCGGGCGATGCCTCGGCCTGTCCTCCCCTGCCTGTGACCCTTTCCTCGACCCGGGTCGCCGCTCCGGGCTCAGAAGCCACGCCGAAGGCGACACCAACTGCCCTTCACAATCCGAACGTTAGGATGTAAACAGCACTCGAACAGACCGTTCAGCGCAGGAATAACCCGGGACACTGACAATTTTATAAGGGGATTACTGCCTTTTCAACTACTTTCTGAAAATCTGTCTTTCCCAAACAGTGCTCTGCGGCACCCCCTCCCAGCCGCCTCCCCCAGATAGAAAATCTCCCTCGCGGGATCGTTTGGGACCGGGGGACCCAAGCCAAAACACAACCCCGCTCCTGGGTCCCTTCTTCAAATAAATAAGTAAAAAGGGGAAAAACCCCTCTTAAGATGGTGATTTCTGTCTAGTTCCACCCGGCAGTTTCCTGCAGGCATAGCCGGGGGACAGGCGGGGGGCAGGCGGCCGCGCACTCCTGCGGGGTCTCACTCACTGATTGGAAAGGGCCCCCAAGTGCGAGGCGAGCCACAGGGCCCTGGCCCACCTGTCACTGCTCGGACCTGGCAGCTCGCCCTCCCTCCCGGGCGCGGACACTCACCGGGGCAGGCCGGTGGCGATGCAGAACAGGTCCATGATGTCACTGCGGTTGCAGTACTTGCTGAAGACCACCTGCAAGACACAAGCCACAGGGCATGAGGGGCGGTGGGGGGGGGGGACTGGTTTCCATGGCGACGTCACTGCACTTTCTCTCCGGCCCCATTGGCAGGTTTTTTTTTTAAATTTTTTAAATTTTTAAAATTTATTTATATGTCAGAGAGAGAGGGAGAGAGAGCGAGCACAGGCAGGCAGAGTGGCAGGCAGAGGCAGAGGGAGAAGCAGGCTCCCTGCCGAGCAAGGAGCCCGATGTGGGACTCGATCCCAGGACGCTGGGATCATGACCTGAGCCGAAGGCAGCCGCTTAACCAACTGAGCCACCTAGGCGTCCCCCATTGGCAGGTTTGTGGCCATGGGCACGGGAATGCCACCCGGATGTCTCTTCACCGAGTCCATCCATGCAGACCGTGACACCTTCCGTCCGTTGTGCCCGAAGCGGTCGTGAAGGCAGAGCTCCCGCCCAGGAGACAGCCGCCCGGGTCGGGGCCGGCCACGGCCACCACCTTCTGACGCACCGACCGACACCGTCAGCGTCACGACAGCCCACCGCTGGGCGTCCCAGGGAGTCCCGGGGGCTCCGCGGTCGGACCCATGCTCCACCAGAGCTCCCTGCAAAGCCAGGCACAGGGCAGAGGCCTCCCGAGTTCCACGGAAGAGCTTTCCAGCGGGACTTTCCGCGGAGAAACGGAGCTGCGTGTCCAGCCCGCCGTGCTCAGGGAGGGCGTGGAAGGGCGTTGTGGCCAGCGGAGAGGAGACCCGAGGGAGGGCCCAGCCGCCCAGCTGGGTCTGGAGCAGAGACAGGACTCCGGTGTGTGCCGAGGCCGGCAGGAACGTGAGGGTGTGGTGGGGGCCCCAGACCGGCAGCGGGGTCGGCGTTCACCCGCAGACTGGGGCGGCCCCACCTTTTCCCGAGGGTTCTTCCACCCACGGAGACGGCCTCGGCATCCGGGCTTCCTCACCCTCGGCCGGGGGCAAGCGGCCAGCAGCTCCCCATCTGGACCAAGGAGAGAACCACCTGGCAGTTAGGTTTGGGCGGGGTTTTGCAGGCCGGGAACGACAAAAGCCAGCACTATCGCAGAGACAACATCGGTGTGTGGATACGCCCAGGAGGGCACTAGGGACCGGGCAGGGTGGGCGGGGGTCGGGGCAGGTGCCCCCTTGAGGGAGAGCTGAGCATCCCCGGGGAGCGCCTCTGTGAGGCCGGCTGCCATTTATATCTCCAGGGGGACAATCTCTCGATGCTGGCAAAGCCACGAGGGCCCTCGGCAGCTGTCGAAATCACAGAAAACGTCGGCGGGACCTCTCCAAGTCATTAAAAAAATGATCTGCTTCGGACGTGTCGGGCTTTTGGGGCTGGCTGTCTGAACACAGGCGCTTACGTTCATTGTTTGCTGTTACTGTGTACGCCGCCCGCGAATTTTTTACTCAATTGCCTTAGCAACAATTTTCACAGAACTGCTGGGAACCTGCGGTCACGGATCTCCGGCAACATGTCCCTCACTACAATTCCTCTCCAGTGCTGCCCCCCGCGTGGTTTTACGGGGCTCCGGCTGAAGACGGAGAGCCAGACGTGCAGACCACACACTGCTGCGGACCGCGGGGAGGGGGCCACGACGGTGCTCTCCTCTTCTGTCGAGGAGCCCTTCCCGCGGAGCAGCAAGTGAGCTCGGGTCCTCTGTGAGGGGACCCCGCTCCGTGGCCTTCCTCTGCTGGATCGGAGCTGATGCTTCTGGGACGTTCCCTGGCCCCTGCACCTGCGACTCGTCTCCGCCCCCTGGCCGTCCTTAAGCTTGGCGGGAACGTTTCATCCTCCTTGTATATGCACTTGTCCTCGCTGACATAAACGTCTCACGGACTTCAGAAGTCTCTACCCAACCAAAACAAGGGTGCTGACCTCTGCACACGGTCATCCTGGCCTCTCCGGAAACGGCAGGAGATAAGCCAAGTGGCGCATCGTGGAAAAGGGGTAGACAGCCCAAGTCTGGACGCCCCTGGACGCCCTTCTGCGGGGGAAGACGTCGCACCGCGGGGTGTGTCGGCGTCGCGGAACACTGCTCAGCCATAAAAAGAAGTAAATTATCGACCCACACGCACCTGGATGGGTCTCCAGGGGTTTGTGCCAAGTGAATAAAAGCCAATCCCCAAAGTTCCCATACCGTATGATTCCATTTAGGTGACGCTCCCGAAATGACATAATTGTAGAGATGGAGAGATTAGCGTGAGGCGGGGGTTAGGGACGGGGTGGGTGGGGGGAGCAGGTGGGCGGGTCTTAAAGGGGCGGAACTGTCCATCCTGTCCCCGCGGTCGTGGCTGCAGGAACCTGCCCGTGGGATGGGAGTGTATAGACTCGGGTACACACACTCGGACAACCACAGTAAAACGGGGAAATCCATGCATGGTGGTGGCTTGTCTCGAGGTCAGAATCCCGGTTGTGATACCGAATCGTAATTTCGTAAGAAGCTACCGTGGGGGACACGGAGTAAAGGGTATCTAGATGTCTCTGCGTTATTTCTTAGAACGGCACGTGAATCTACAATGATCCGCAAGCATTTATGTGGAATAGCTCCGGCCGGGGGTGGCGAGGGGGTGCCCTGCCCGGACTGTGGGTCCACACGGCCCCGGGGAAGGCACACAAAGGTGTGCCCTCTGACCCAGAATGCCGTGTCCGGGAATTGCCTGTGAGGAAATAATGCTGGACATGATGATAAGAGCATTCACGACGGGCCAGGCTCCACTCGGGCACCTTGCTGACCCCGGCCGCCACTCCGTAAGCAAAGACACACGGCCCGGAGGGTCCTCTCAAAGGACTGACCGCGCAGAAATGGAATTAGGCTAAACATCCTACCAACGACGGAATGATTACATTTTAGGACGTCTCCATGATTGAACATTATTCTGGCATGAAAATCGGGATAAAAAATCATGGAGAAGAGAGCCGCACGCACGTGCACACGCACACCAGAACGCAGGCGAGGTCCCAAGGTGCCTGGATTCTTTTTTTTCTTTCTTTTGATGTGCTCTGCATTTTTCAAAATATTCAACAATGAACACGCAGGACCTTCATAAGCACGAGAAAGTTATCTGGATCTGGAAGCTGAGGTCGGCCACTGATAACAGAACCAGCTGGTGAACGCTCGCTCCCTCCTGATAGCATGCCGTGCGGCATTTACATAAAATCTTAGGAGAGAGAAAACATTCACCATTTTTTATTTGGAAAGAATATTCTTTGGCGTTAAGCCAAGCAGATGAGGAAATTAACCAGAGGACAAAACCTAGAATTTAAATAGCACTCAGCAAGGAGTGTGGGGGCTGGGGAGGGAGGAGGAGGCACCAGGGGAACATCAGGGAGTGGGGGGTCGCAGAGACAGTGTGGGGGGGGCAGAGGGTCCAGGCCTCTGGGCTGGCCACGGGTGCACCGGCTTAGCAGCTGCAAGAACCTGGGGGACTGGAGGGGCCCTATGTGGCCCCGTGACCCTGGGGGGGAACTGGAGGTGACAAACAGCAGGGAGAGGGTGGGAAGGGGGGTCCCTCCCCAACAGGTGCTCTGAGGGCCTGACGCATGCCACCAGGTCTCACTCCCCATGGGCCAGGATTTCCAGGCAAAGAATTTCCGAGCTCCAGACCTGATGAGAACGCCCCTCAGGTCCACCCATCTTCAAGACCCCGCTGAACTGAGGTTTCTGTTGACCAGGCTGGGTGTGGGGACCCGGGGCCCTCTCTCAGGAGGCTGCACTGAGCCTGGGCAGGGTTCAGCTGCCCACGTGGTACAAATAAATCAGAGCACTAATTCTTCAGGCGATAGGGCAGAGGAGGGCTGTCAACGGGGACAGACAGGGGGGTTAGTGGCTGCTCTCAGCGGGCTCCTTCTGAATCGGCAGGTCCTGCTTTGTCTGGAGCCTGTGCCATTCCAGCTGTCTCACAACCCCTGGGTCACCCCTGGCTGGCCTCTGGTGTCGTGCACTGCTCCAGGCACAGGCAAGGCAGAGGGGTGAGCAGGGAAGAGTCAGAGACGTGAGTTCACCTCCAGCCTCTCCTTTTACCAGCTCAACCCAGGGCAGATTTCGGAACCGCTCCAAGGCTCTGATTCTCCTGCAAAAGGAGGAAAATGGTCCCTTGCCTGTGGAATGTTCAGAGGGTTCATTATGACACAGAGGGCCTGGTGCGCACTAAGTGCGACATTGTGCGGCCCCTGTGATTAGGGGACGGGTTCCTTGAAACCCTTCCCTGGGGAAGGGGTTGGGGAGGCTCCTCCTTGACCCCTTTAAGGCCGTTTTCACGAGCAAGAGGCATCGAGGGCACCCAGCTCTGACTCCAACACGTCAGCATTCCTATTTAGTAGAGGATGGCCGGAGGCCGTGTCACCCGAGGAATGCTCTCACAACGCAGGCCCCATTGCTCTGACCAATACCCCCGCGTTGATTATCGACCACATTCAACTGGGGTCAGAGCATTTCAAATATGTATTCATCAGTTACCAGAATCAGCAGGTAGGAGTTAAAAAAAATACTTTGATAGACCCAGTGATCCCTGGGACTTCCCTGAGTTAGTTTTCTCTCCCGTTAAACGTGGAAGGAAGTCTTTGGAAGATGAGGCCCCGTGGGCAGAACTGTGGGCAGTTCCTTTGCATCCCATGGAGCCCGGGATCTGTCCACTGGGGGAGTAATGGTGCCCAAACATCCTCCCGCGCCAGTGAGCAGAGGCTGAAGTCTGCATCTGCCGGTTTAGGTCATGCTAATGATGCCAGCACCGCCATCCATCACCACCTCCACCAGGACCCCTCCGCCACCAGCACCACTTCCCCCATCACCACCGCCTAACAGGATTGAGCCTGTGCTTGGGCCAGAACCTGAGCCAAATGCCCTACGAGCCCTGTGATCCTGGGTCCTCATAAGAACCTCATAAGCTTGGTGTCACCATCACCCCTGTCGCAGAGAGTGAAGAAGCTGGCCTGGCCTGGCCAGTGTGGACCCACATGCACACTCAGACCTCCCCCGCCCACCCACTGCCTCTAAGCCCAGACACAGAGGCTGTGCTGCCAGGAGAGCTGCAGGAGGTCTGCAGGGGAGGTAGGTCCCTAGCCCATAATGACGTATGCATTCTCTGTTTGCCTTGTTTTCCAACTGCTGATATTTCTGATGGCGTACTTGGAGCGGATATTGATTTAGGCTCCCCTCCCAGAGGAAAATAAATCCGTTCAAATTCCTTATCTTTTGTTGACCAAGCCGTGGTTCGTCTTCGTCTTCTGTAGCTTCTGTAATCTACTAAGGTCTTACCTACACTACTATAAGCTCGTATAAGACTTTGTCTGCCCTGGAAACAAACCAGAGAATTTTCACTCTGGCTCCTGGATCCCACGTCCCAGCTCCAGGAGTTAGAACTGAACCCGGCCAGCCCAGAGAACAGCCAAGGTAAACCCACCTGCAGATTTGCCACTTTTCTATCTTTGGGGGAGTTAAAGGCAAATTCCCGTTGGCTTATCAGTGCCCAAGAATTACAGGAGTGTCATACAGAAGACCAAGACCAAAATCCCACCTTTTATGTTTTTAAATACTCAGGAAATAAACGCGTGACTTAACTAAGGCCAAGACCGTAGGCTGGCCACGTCGCTCTCCTCCTATGCGCGTCGGCAATGTGTCCGCAGTTCTCCTCTAATTCTGAATTCACAGACACGTACGCCTGAGCGTATCGTTCATGCCGTGCTGCTCCTTGTCTAGAGCAGGGAAGGATAACCCCACAGTCAGAACCACTACAGTTAGCCGCCGGGCAGGCGATCGCTCAGAGAAACTCTGCATTAGGCATCATTTCCCTTTCCAAGCCAGGAGGTATCTTTCTGGTCAGTGTGTTTGAAGAGAATATGAAATAATAGCAGAAGCCGCCATTTCTTACTAGGGGCAGACTCGCTGCACACATTCTTCTAAAGAGAAGCCCCGGGGGCACCCGGCGGGTTCCTTCGGTGAAGCCCCAGAGGCATGATTTTGGATCAGGTCACAATCTCAATGTCGTGAGATCGAGCCCCGCTGCTTGAGGATTCTTTCTCTCCCTCTGCCCCTCCCCTCGCAAGCCTGTGCGCGCTCGCTCTCTCTCAAATCAATAAATAAAATCTTTAAGAAGAGAAGTCCTGTTGTAGACTGGAAATGCTCGAGTGCCCGCAGCAGCCCTGTCCCCACCTGGCAGCCCGGCCGTCCGCATGGACCCAGCCCGCGGGTCCGCACCCCGGCTTCCCTCCCTACTGGGGTGGTCGTGAGCTCAGTGGAGACAACATTCTGCGTCACCTGTGCGCATCTCCGAGTGGATCCCTAACATCCCAACACCTCGTGGCTCAAGAATCACAGTGTGATTGTCGCTCGGAGAGGAAATCAACAACCGCCTCCCTTATCCCTCCTCAGGGTGTCCCACCTCCACCCCCACCCACATCATCTGTCAAACCTGGTGACATCCGTGGGCTCAGCCACGCCCCTGCTGGGGCCCCCAGATGTTGGGACGGAGCTTCCAGGCCACGGCGCATGGGAAGGAGGAGGGGGGAGGGCAGCACGCCCTGACTTCTCAGCGCCTGGGCCTGGTAGGGTTTGGAGAGGCTGCGTTTCCAAGGGTTTCTGTTTGTACAACACCTGCGGAGCACTGCAGGCCTCCTTGTTGAGTAGGAGGCTGAGCACACGGAGTTCCTGTTGAGCCTCGTCTCCCAGCTCTGACCCAGCAGGAGACAGAAGGATGGGTCCTCGTGAGCCATCGTGAGCTCGGGGGCAGGGGGCAGGCCTGGAGGCAGGATGCCTTCCCTGTCCACCTCTGCTTTTACGCTGGAAACAAGACGGTGTCGTATGACTCCCCTCCTCCAAACTCCCCTGCTTTGCCATTAGCGTCTGTCACCATTTCAGTCCCCGCGTGAATAGCTCAGGCTACCAACACTTAACGGAAGACACACAGAAGGTGCTGGAACAGCCTGGGATGGCCGAGGGGAGTCCCCGTTACCTGGGGTTAACAGAAGCGCTCGAGCCCAGGGAACTCACCATTCGCCAGCGGATCAGCCCTGCGCAAGCCCAGAGGGGCTGCCCCCCCCGCCCCAACCCCGGCTGGCGGGCTCCGCTCTGCTGGCTCGGAGCGTGGATGGAGCAGGTGCACACATCTTAAAGTGAAAGGAAATTGTCACTGGGCTTTGCCAGGTGGCAGGACAGACGTATTTTCCAGGAAGGGGAAAGGTGCCCATGATTGGGGGGGGACTCAAGGTCCTGCTGTGCCGACCACAAGGGACAAGACAGGGGCAGCTGTACCCTTCTTTCAAAAACAGAAAACAGGACCCGAAGAAGAGTAGGCAGCTCATGTCTGCGCCAAGGCAAGCAACGAAGGTAGAGGAGCCTGAAGTCCCTGGGAGGGCTCAGGGCTGGAGCCAGCGGGGACAGAGGGAGGCAGGTGGGAGGGAGGGAGATGGCTGGCTGGGCTGCAGAGGCCTGAACTCCAAGGGTGGGGGGGAGGGGAGGGCCTGGCCACAGAGGAAAACGGTGGTCTGAGCCCTGTAGGAGCCTGGGGAGGAACCAGGGTCCCGGAATCCCGGCCCAGCGGGCCCAGGCAGCGTGGATGCCTGCTCCCTGGGAGACTGTCCTCACTCTGATGTGGCTTCTCTGCAGCCCCAGCCCAAAGCCAGGCCCAAGGTCACATGAAACCCCTCCCCCTTCTTCACTGGTAAGGCATCAAACTCAAACCTGGACGTGCTAGCACTCAGGGCCCCTCTACCTCTCCAAGGCCAAGGGCATTGCCCTGGCCTCCCCAGGACATCCCACCTGAGTGCATCCTCTTTCTGGAGATACCGTGGGCGAGCGGGAGAAAGGACAGGTACTGAGGCCAGGACCAGTGGAGGACAGAAAAAAGCAAACCTTCTGGGCGGAGAGGAGAAGCAGCAGCTTCTAGAGAAGAGCCTTCTGGAGCGGGGGTCCCCAGCTATGTAGCTTTGGGGGCCCCGGCTCCCATTCCCTCCTCCTCCAACAGGAGCAGGGGAGGAGGCAGGAAGGGGACAGGTGTGTGGGGGTGAGTGAGGCTGTCCCCTTGGCCATGCAGCAGTTTCCCAACCTGGGTCACCCCAAGGCCGCCCTCCCCCCACCCCGGGCCCCCCCAAAAGCCAGTCTTCACCAACGAAGGGAGCTTATTCCTCAAGTCCCCCACTTCTGGCACCACAGCCCTGCCCCACCAGCGGGGCCTGCCGTGTCCTTCTGACCATCACCAGACGCCCTGCCGCCGCTGCAGTTCACCGTCTGTGAGCCCGTTGCTCTGTGGAGCAGCGTCGTGGGTGTCACGTTCACCGTCTGTGAGCCCGTTGCTCTGTGGAGCAGCGTCGTGGGTGTCACGTTCACACGGGACCCAGCCCCCCGCACACGGTGGCTGTCCCACAGCTCGTCTGGAGAGCGGGCTAAGTGACAGCCTTGTCCAGCCGATTCTATGACAGGAAGCCCTGAGGGCATCCCCACCTTACACAGAGACCGGGGACCGCGCCCAGGCCACGGGGGCAGCCGCACAGCTCTCTGCTGCTTTGTGGGGACCCGGGGGGGCGCAGACCCGGACGGTTAGCCTCCTCTGCCCTCTGGCCCCCTCTGCAAGCCGCTGAAGGGAAGCCCGCAGGCGGGAGATCGATCCCTCAAACCCCACTGCCGGTCTTGCCCTGTGTCAGCCTGGGGGGGCCGGCGAGTTGTCTCTAGTCTTCTCCGCGTCTGAAAGCACTGAACTCACTATCCCGCGGCTGCGGTGGCTTCTCCAAGGCCCCGGACGCCTCCCGTGTCATCACCCCAAGCACGTCCTCGGCCCGGGCTGGCGGCCTCCCTTCAGATAATGCGGGACTGCTCCCCCAAGCGTGGCTGGAGCACATTCCCCCACACCTGTGCCCTCGTGGGGGGAAGCGTGGGGTACCCAAGAGCAGGGTCACTGGAGGGGCAGAGGGCAGGAGAGACAAAGCAGGGGCTCAGCCCCTCCCCCGCCCCCAGCGCACCCGCCCGCCCCTCGGAAGCCACAGGGGTCTGTGTTTGTGACCTTCCTGGGAGAAGCACTCGGAAGGGTAAAAGGGAGACAGAACAGGACCGAATCCAGTGCCCAGGACCTTAAGGAAAGAGAGCGCGGCGACAGGCGACAGAAAACGATGCTGCAAATGCTCTCAGCGGAGACATCTGTGGTCCTCACCACGCTGCTGGGTGTGAGGTCCGTGCACCGTTGTCCTTTTCCAGACAGTGCCTGGAAACCCCAGATGCCTCGGCTCCCAGCCAGGGCGAAAAGTCCAGCTCTGAGGCTCCACCAGCCTCAACAGCAAAGAAGGAGGGCACAGAGCAAGGTCAAGAACCACTAACAGGTGTTGTGACCATGGGCGAGGCTTCAAGACAACAGCCTACCTGCCCCCTCCCCTCACTGTCTGTATCAGCTAAAGGCCACTCGCGGACAGAGAGAGGGACTCGTGCACGATGCCCACCCTGTCCCCACAGTGCCCCGCACACTCTGGTCGTACGGTCTCGTGTCCTTCTCAGGACGGTCTATAAAGCAGCGGCCACCATCCCCCTTTACAGATGACGGGGCCACCCCAGAGCCACTCAGGGACTTGCTCGAGACCACAGAGAGTGGGGACGCCAGCCCTCGGCAGCAGATGTGGCCCCTCCCGAGGCCACGGCCTCCCCCGTGAATGCAGGTGCGCCTCTGGGACTGTTCCTCCGGAGGTCACCCCCACCTCAGGGCTGTCGCCTTCTACAACCCAGCCTGCCTGTCACGCTGGCAGAGCTCGCCAGACTCGGTGCTCTCCTCCCACCCTCTGGTGCTTCTCTTCCACTCCTTACCCACTTCCAATCCAGCTTCTCGGGAAGGGGGGGGACCTTTGGGAAGTTCTCGGGAAGAAGCTGTTACTTCTGACAGGGCGGCGGCATCTCATCTCACCTCACCTCTTTCGAAAGGTGGACAAAGGCCAATCTTGGAGACTCTTCTGGTGTGGTAGGAGGACGTGTGTGCATTTGCACGTGTGTGTGCGCTGGCGTGGGGAGGGTCTGTGCCTGCGTGTGTGTGGCTCGTGCACGTGCATGTATCTGTGTGTGTACGTGTGCACACACGATTTCAGGCACGCGTTGTGTGTGAACACGCATGTGCACACATGTGGGCTCATTTGTATGTGCGTGTGTAAACTGCACGGGATGGATGGCACCGAGGGTCATTCCTGCCTTTGAGGGGATGCTAAATTCCGGTTGGGTCACGGTGCCGAGTCCTGGAAGTCCAGGGACCGGGGTCCGGTCCTCCATCTTCTGCTGACCAACTGCCCAGCCCTGATGAAGGGAGAGGCTTGACAGCCTGGCCTCCCAGAGGTTTCCAGCTCCCCATTCTCTGATTCTATTAACCCCGGGTGATGGTGGGGGAAGGGGAGTTCTCACTTCCTGGGATGCAGCCGGGGCTGGGGAGAGTGAGGGTGGCTCCAGGCAAGGCTCTCAGCAGGCAGAGGCACCCCAGAGATCTCTGGAGCCTCCCCCACACTCCGACCCCAAGCATCCTCCAAGCATCCTCCGACCCCAAGCCTCCTCCGTGACTGGCTGGGGGATCCCTCCCTGGCTTCCCGGCAAGGGGTGGGAGGTCCTTGAGAGAGTCAGGGGAGACGTGGGAGCGTCCCTGAAATGTCCAGCTGAAGTTTGGGAGTGGGGAGTGATGCCTCACTATGGCTCTTCTCCTGGAGGGGGCGTACAGAAGGAGCTAAACGCCCCCTCAAGCCGCTCTCTTATTGTTCCTCTCTGCCTGTCGCTCCGGACTCAGGCCAGGGGCTCAGAAAGGGAGGGGCGGGGAACAAAGGGGGTCTGCGCGGGAGGCCTCGGCTATGAGAATCAAGTTGGTCAGGGACAGTGGACGTCTGGAGGGCTTCATGCCTCCAGAGAGGGGCAGAGAGGACCAGGGCTGGGCCAGCCTGTCCCTCAGTCTGTCTGTGGGTCCAGGAGGCAGAGCAGCCTTGAGGATCCCCAACCCCGGCCGTCAGAGCTGACCATCTGCCCGGGGGTGGGGGGGTGTGAGGGTGCTGAGGGGCACGGCCCCTGCTCCCCAAGCCCCTCTCCCCGCACCCGCTCCCCGCTGGCCAGGAAGTACTGCCACTGCCTAGGGGTGGGGGCGGCGCGGTGGACCCGGTCCCCGTGTCCGTGGGGGGGGAGGGGCGACCCGAAAGGCAGCCCCGTGGCCCCGCTGTGGGGTCGGTCAGAGGGAAATGAAAGGCTTCATGCACCAGCCTCTGAACACACAAACTCAGCCTGATGAGATGTGTTACAGAGAGCTCTGCCCATGAAGTGGAAAAAATACCCCCCTGTGGGTCGCCCCTTTCCACGGGGGGGAGGGGCGCGTGGGGACAGCAGCTCCGCAGAGCCCCCCGCCCCCGCCCCCCCCCGAAGTTGTCAGAGGCTGCAGCCCCCGGGCCCAGGACGCGCGGACGCGCAGACAACGGGCCCCCACCCCGGCCGCCCGCCGCCGCCAGGTGCCCCCCTCCCCGCCCCGGCGACTCCCTCCCCAACGGCGCCGTCACGGGGCGGGGGGGGGGGCGCCCAGCGGGATCGCACGGCGGGGGTCCAGCGCGGCGCGGCGGGGGGCCCCGGGGAGGGCGTGGGCGCCGGGCGGGGGGTCCCGGGGTGCCCGGCGGCCGCGGCGCGGAGGCTGGGAAGGAGGAAGGAGGTACCTTCTGGATGCGCCCATCGATGTCCAAGTAGATGGCCTTGGGCCGGTAGCTGGAGGAGCCGGACCCCATCTCCCCGGCGGCTGCGCTCGGACTTTCGCTGGACTTTCCCGACGCCAGGCGCCGCGGGGAGGGCGGGCCGTGGGAGGCGGGAGGGGGCGGCGACGCGGGGACGGCGGGGACCAGCCAACCAGCGCCCCGCCGCCGCTCCGGTGCGCCCCGCCGCCGCCTCTGGCGCGCGCGGCCGCCGGCTCCGCCCCCGGCTCGGCCCCCGCCCGCCTCCCTCCGCCTCCGCCTCCTCCCGCGTTTCCCTCCCGCCCCCTCTCTCCCTCCCCGCCTCCCCCTTCCTCCCTGGCCCTCCTCTTCCCTCCCTTCTCCTTCCCTTCCCTCTTCCCCCTTCCTCCCTTCCCACACTAGGGCACACCCCCTCTTCTTCCGTTTGGCTCCGGCGCTGGGCGACGGGGCCAAGTGTCAAGCCTGTCGGCAAGTGACCTCTGGGCTCTTGCTGCAGGTGCCCGCAGGGACGGACCCCTCTGGCTACAGAGGTGGCCAGCGCCCTTCCCACCAACCGCCCAGAAATCCCCAGAGCGACCCCGTCTGGCTGCAGGCTGGTCACCTTCCCACAAGGACAGTTGCTCAGCGTGACTCCTTTGCCCCCGAGGGGCTAATCAAGCATGGGGGGGAGGCGCTTGGGGCCCTGAACTACTGGGGGTCACTAACCAAATGACAGCTCCGCATTAGGCATCTCCCCGAGGCTCAGCCTCTCCCTCATTTAATCTGACTAGGAAATGGGAAAAGTTGCTTCTCATTCATGTGCATCCTTCCCCTAAGTTTTCTGTACATTCTGGGAAGGACAGCCTCTTTCCAGCTGCACCCAGAGCTGAAATGGCAATTTTATTTCTGTCCTTAATGGAGCGGGAGAGAGGATTACCCAGCCATCAGCTCTTGCTGGGTTCCAGCCGGCTCTGCTCACCCTCCCCCCACCTCCTTAATTGCTGCAGGGAGTATGGGAAAAGCAGGAGGGGAAAGAAGGGATTTCAGGCCCTTGGTGACCTGTAGACCACTGTGCTGGCTGCTCTGTGGCTGCGGATTCTGGGATCTCCCAGTGGGAACCAGATGGGGGGAGGGCTGCTAAGTGCTGAGTGGCTCCAAGTGCCTGTTGCTTTTGGAAGCCAGTGTCCATCCAGCCAGAGAATGTGCTGATTGTTCCATTCTATGTGGATTCCAAGCCACTGCCTTCCATCTGTCGAATGTCTGGGTTTTGCGTGTTGAGACAGTGCCTGGTGCGCACAGGCTCCTCCCTCCCTCCAGGCTGTCCCGAGCCAGGCAGACCACCGCCAAGCATCACTGCCATTCCCTTCCCTGGCCATCCAGCCTCCCCCGGTGCCCAGGCTCTCCAGAGTTCTCCAGGCCACCGGGAGCACTGGCCAGGATGGAGCCCTGGGGAAGATGGGCCTCCTCATCTTTACGGGGCGAGTTCTTCCTCGTCCTTTGGACAGTCCAGCGCGTGTCATCTCATGTCCACGGCCTGCTCTGGGAGTGGGAGTCAGCTCTCAAAGAACGACAGTGGCTTTGCCCTCCCCTCCAGCCCAGGGAAGGGACCACATCAGAGCCTGGGCACCAAGAGACTTGCTTTAGAAGTGACGTGGGGACCTTCGAGATGGGGGTAGCCTCAGTTGGGGTGGTTATAGTTGGCCACTTGACTCACAGCTGTGATAACGTGTCCCCAGAAAATTGGAGCAAGCGTAGTGGTTAGGGTTTAATGTTGTTGTCGAATGTTCTGATGTTTGGGCCTAAGCCAGTGACAGATCGGTAGGGCTGCTGTGGAAGTCTCACCACCCAGCAGATGGCTCGTTAGCCCGGGACTGACTTATTCCCCGTGTCTCATCGGCACCTGACCAGGCCCGCTCCAGTCGTCTCCTTCTGGCGCCCTGGCAGGACTGGCGTCTCCATGCCAAGTGCCGCTCTGCAGAGCTGCGCACCCCCAGCGGGTCAGGAGCGAGCTGCACCGGGAATCACTGGGGTCGGGCCTCCTTACTGGGAAGAGTCTCACTCCCGTGAGTGCGTGATGGACAGGGGCGGCTGCAGATCCCGTTGGCGAGACTTCGGCGGCCGCCCCAAAGCGGGGCACCTGCCTTCGCCTCATTCCCACGCGGGCCGGGGGTTCTGGCCCTCGGCAGCATGGTCCTTACTGTGCGTCCGGGCCTCAGGAGAGAACACACCCAAGTCTCAGGCTGGCGGAGCTGGCGTTTCACGGGGAGACAGACAAGATGGGGCATGTGAATGTAGCATGTAGGGTGTTGGCTCATAATGGGTGCCAAGGAGAAAAGTCACCGGGGAAGGAGATCCCAAATGTGGCGTGTGGGGAGCTGACGTATGAAAGAGCCCACCAGGCAGAGCACACAGGAACCCAAAAGGAAAGAACCTTCTAGCAAAGGGTAAAGAATCTGCAGGCCAAGGCCCCTCGCACAGGGGGCCGGTGCAGCTGAAGGGGGTGGGGGAGGGGACGGAGGGGGCCGCAGTGGGAGTGAGGTCAGGCGGTGGGTGCCCCACAGTGACACTGGGTCGCTGTCCTGGATGCTAGCCCCACGGGCAGCGGAGCGGAGGAGGGACGTGGCCTCCTCCCGGGCTGGCGTTTTGACAGCATCAGCCCGCTGCAGGGCTGCAGGGCTGCAGGAGGGAGAGCCTTGAGGACACTGGGATTGCTGGGGGGTGGACCATGGCGGCCTGAAGGGGCTGGATCCTGCACTCAGGGAGGCCCATTCTCAGATCTTTCCTCTGCCCCTGGCTTAGGCTCACATTATTTCCGCTGTTTCCTCTTCTTCCCTTCTAGGTCATGTGGTCCTGTCTGAACTCGGGCTCCTTCATCCTGGACAGCCTCCCGGGGTGCCATCTGAGGACCCAGCTCCCCCCATCCCTGCACCAAATCAGCCCAGGGGCTCCCTGGTATCCTTGACCTGTACCCCTGACCGGCATGGCCACCGGGAATGCGGCCCCCGTAAGTTCCCAGAATCAGGACGAAAACGAAAGACTCGCCTGCCTCTGCCTGGTGGGCCCGGGGCTGGGGGCAGGAGCCTGGAGCCTGGGCAGAGCAGGAGGCCCCAGGGGGTTGTGGGAATTCAGAGCTCACGCAGCCCCCAGGGAGGGCACCGGGAGCCTGGGACCTCCGCGTGTGAGATCCTGCCTGAACCTCACAGGGAAGGGGGAAGAGGGGAAGGAGCTCCTGGAGGGGCAAAGCCACGGGAGGAGGAAGACAGGGCCCTCCTGGGCTCTGCAGGGTTTCGGAAGGAGGGTCAGGGCACTGCGGAGAAGCCCAGGAGGCACCCAGCAGCAGAAGCAGGCGCGGGTCGGGGTGGCTCGGCCGGGCTCCCTGCGCCGGCCGCTGACCTGCCCTGTCCCAGAGCATCCTTCCGCCTGCTCGTCCGCCTACCTGGTGCTCTCGGTGACTGCCCGAGAAGGACCCAGTTGCTTCCTATGACAATTCTTCTTCCCAACCGGGGTGGGGCCGAGGGCACAACATGGACGTATGCAACAAGCACAGAGCGTTAAGGCCAACTGCATACACGGCACTGAAAAAAAGGAGATCGGAGCCCCAGGGGCGGGGGTGAAATCAGTGAGCGGCAGGTGGGGCGCTCCACACTCTGCTCTGCTGCCGCCTCTCGCAGGGATCAGCCGCTTCATACCCGCATAACGAAGGGACACCCCACAAGGTGCTCTGACCCCTGGGGAAGCTGCTTCCCACATGCACCAAGAGTTCGCGGAAAGGTCTGTCCCCAGCTGTGGGGCGCGCGGAGGGAGAGGAACTGTGCGTGGCCAGAGCCATCGCGATCTGCTTTACACCCACGCGGACTTGTTCCTTTTTATGGCTTTGGTAATTACAAAATTATGACCAGTTGTAAATATTAAATATTTCCAACGCTGCGGTGGGAAAGGCAGAGTCCCACCCAGATCGGAACATGGCGATGCACCCCGTTCTTTATCCCTGTGGCCCTCGTGCGCGCGCGGTCTCCCCTCGTTACCGGCTCCCTGCGCGGGCTGGGGGGCGCGTTGCGGTCTCCCAGCGTCGAGCGGTTGTGAGCAGGGTGCCGGCAGTCCTCGTGGGTACTCGAGCTGTTATTCTGGAGCTCTGGTTCTCGGAAGTAGGATTTCTGGGCGGAAGTGCATGCACACTCACATTTCTTATTTTGCCAGGCTGCCCTCTGGATGGTTATACCAAGGTTTGTCCCCCCACCGTCAGGGAGCAAACAAAACAAAATAGCCCTAATTCTGTCTATATTTTCCAATCTAAGAAGAGAAGCAACATCTTGTGTTCTTTTAAAAGGCTATTTATTTATTCGAGAGAGAGAGAGAAAGCACAAGCAGGAGGGGCAGAGGGAGGAGAGAGGACATCTCCAGCCCACGCCCCACTGAGCGGGGAGCCCAGTGCCAGGCTCGATCCCAACTTGACCCGAAGGCGGGCACTTCACTGACTGAGCCACCCAGGCATCCCCAAATCTTTTTTATTGCTGATGTTTTCCAGCTCCTTCCATGCAAAGGAGGGCGGCTCACGGTCCCCTATGTACCTTACAAGCATTTCCGCCAGGTCAGTGGTTCATCTTTCAACTTTACTCGCAGTGTCTTTATAACGTGGCTTCCGTTGACGCGTTGATGCAGCCAGGCCTCCCCCAGTCTTCCCGTGGGCACTCGGGGTCTCCTCTCAGCTTAGAGAAGTATCATTTATAATAAAGCAATTTTTTTTAAATAAAGAAAAAAATGATCTACGTTTGCAAAGATCGGTGCCGGCTAATTAATTGTGGCGCCTTCGTGGTGGGGCAATTCCAACACGGCGATGATGAGGACGACCGAGTACACAGCCACACTCACACGCGGAACGCTCGTTCCTGCACGTGGCCCGCCTGTGTGGCCTGAGCTGGACGCCGGCGTGGTCGGAACCAGCCTCTCCTGCTCAGAGCTGGCCCACCAGGCTTGCTCTGTGAAAACCGCCACAGGGCTGTGCCAGTTTGGAGAGGGAGTGGGGAAGGATTCTAGGCATTTTCTTTCTCAGAACAGTTTTGTTTTGTTTTTTGATTCTACTCTATTACTTTTGCCATGAAATTGGGGAAACGAGAAGCCAGCATTAAGGTGACGCACAGTGAGTGCGGGCAATCAGTGCTCTCCTGCTTCCCTGTAGGAAAGGTTGTGTCTGGTTTACAAACACAGCGCTGGGAGCCGTGGTTTTACGGTGTGGAGTGGAGCTACGCTGCTTCCCAGGCCCTCAGCGGGCCTCCCTCTTCCCCGTCTCCTGAACGGCTTCCGGGGGAAGCTGGCTGGAGCTGGGCCCTCGTGCTTCCTCTCTCGTGGCCCATGTAGCAGCCTCGTGCCAGGGGTCCTGGCCCCTCTCATCTTTCCCCTGCTCATGTCCCCTGCAGCTTCCCTGAGGGCCAGTCCGCTGCTGTCACTTCCCCTGCTGGCTTCTGTGGGGACCTTTCCTCACCTTCCAGATGCCATACCTGGCATCTTCCATCCGCCCTGTCCGTCCTCATCCACACCCCCAAGGAGACACCAGATCTCGCTGTCATGTCCATGACTTTGCAGCTCCTTTCATTGAGAAGGGTGTCCCTTCCTCTCTCCTCCCCGGATCACCTCTTTTTTAAGATCCGTTAAGATCACCTACACAGGACGACTTCCCTGAGCCCCCTGACCTCTGGAGCAGGGTGGGGAGCACCTCCCTGGAGGCCCTGAGTCCCAGCACATGTCTGGGATCCCCTGTGGGGCCCTGAACAATCTGTGTGCTGCCCTGAGCCTCCACATACTCCCTGATGGAATGGGGGCGACAACACCGACTCAGCGCGTCCTGGAGATTCCCTGGGAGCACAGGCCAAGCTGTGAGAATCCGTCGGCCCGGGGCCTGGCGCGCAGTAGGGTGCAGGCCATACTGTTGTCCTATTAGGGAGAGCAATGTTGCTGCTGCTCATATTGTGCCTGGAGCTAACACCGTCTTCTCCGCTGATTTATGACCCTGGGAAGGAAAGACCGAGTCTCAGGGGTCTTTCCGACAGGGGCTGGCCCTCCACCTGGAGCCAGGTGGACTGTCAAACAATGTCCATGAAGGAATGTCTCCGGATGTAGCAGCCAACCTTCCTGCTGCGTATGGCCTGTGCTGAATTTTGAACACGCCTTCATTGGCATTAAAACAGTGAGAGCCAGCTGTGCCCTCCTTGCCCCCTTGGGCTTCAGCAGCATTTCTGGGGAGCAAAGGGCTGCCTCGTGCTGACCCCGGAAGGCCTTTCACCTCCAGTTGCGGGTGAACTTGGTTCCCATCTGCCCAGCCGGGCCAGAGCCCCAGACACATCACGGCCAAGAGGTGCACAGCCCGGCGGCATGGGGGCCAGCTCAGCTGGAGGGCAAACCTAGGGGCTCTCCAGGGCACCCTCACCTGTCCCCGCGCAGGGTTGCTGGGCAGACTTTCCAGCTGTCTGTGGAGGCTTGATGTGCCCCCTCACCTTCCCAGTCTGCTGCATGGGCCAGTGCTGGCCGTGGCCTCTCTCCACCCTTCGAACCCTTGTTGGCCTTCACCTGGTAATGCTTTTGAGTGATCTCAGCCGGTCCCTTGGGCGGGTCCACCTCCAGGGCCTCCGAGCTCCGATGTGAGCGTGACTGCCCTGCGCCCATGGTTGGGGCCTCCAGGCCCGTTAGGAGGGGAATGACCCCCGACCCTCTCGGGACTGTGTTTCCACTGTCTCGGGCAGAGTGGTGAGCTCATTCCGGTTCACAGAGTGACGTTAACTGCGTGAGAACAGCAGAGACCAGCATTGTCAAAAAAGTTGAAAACAGGAGGAGGTTCTTGATGGGTGGACGTGGGGTGAGTGAGGGCTTGGTGTTTGGGGCCCAGTCCCCGCCAGAGGTCTCCGCTGACCAGCCAGCCCTCATTTCTGTCACCGTCTCATTCCCCCATCCCCTGAGGTCCGTGGGCAGGGAGGGGAGGTTGGCCACCCATGGATGCCAACCCAGCAGGAAGGCCTCTTTGTGTCTGGGCCCCGGGGCAGGTTCTGGGACAGTGTGGTGGGCATCTGAGTCTGTCCTCAGCAGCCCCTGCCTCCAGCGGCTCCCACGGGGACCGTGCGGGGTGACTGCAGATATGGCACCAGGGTCCAGGCTGGTCGAGCAGCCAGGTGATGTCCCAGCCCACGCTGACTCAGTAGTGAGTGAGTCATGGTAAGTGGAGCCCACGGTGGACTGATGATGTCATTTCCAGAAACAGGGCACGAAGGCCTCATTGTGATGCAAACTTGTCCTTGCTTATTTCCCGCCCGCCTAGATCTGTGGATCCTGGCAGTCCGGTGGAACAGCACTCCTCCTAATAGTTCTTAGGGAGGACAGTCCTGTCCTCTTTATTTTGGGTGGCTTCCACAACACCTTGGAATATGTTAAAAATATACCCAGTGCTAATAGTTTGAGGGGTCCGGGCTGGTACGTACTTTGGTGGAAGAAAGCCTACTGTGAACTCCGAGTCCGACCATGACCCTGCCTCTCGCACGTCTGGGATTAGTCTCCTATGCGCCCGCCGGCTCCGAGCAGGAGGGTCCCCTGAGAGCCGCCCTCTCCCTCCCACATGGCCCAAAACAGGTGTTTAGGAGGCTTAAAGGGGGGGGGGGACTCTGAACCCTCCAGCAGGGAGAGGACACGGTTCCTTCCAGCCCAGTTCTGCTACATCTTCCCCAGAAGGCAAGCCCGTCAACCCCAAGAACCCGCCCTCCAACACGGATGCTCATGGCGAGACTTGGGAAAATCCTGCCCCTTTCTTCTTAGCAGCTGAGCCCTTGCTGGTATTTGCTTATTTAAATGATTGGGTGAAGCTCTAGGGCCTCTGCTTGAAGACCCCAAGGACAGCTAGGGACCACAGCGCCATCGGTCACTTCCCTCAAGAAGGTCCTCTGGTCTGTGACTCCCCAAACTGTGACTGGGCTGGGGTCACCCTTGCCAGAGGACAGCTGATCACACCCCAGAACTCCTCCTCCCTCTTTGGTCTCCCACTTCCTTTCGAGTGGCTCCCCCAAACTCCATCGGACCCGTGGAGTCCCCGTTAGACTGCTGCTTTCCTTTCCCTGGCCACTGGGGAGAGGCTCTGGCATTCTGTCCAGGAGCCCGAGGCCATTGCCTGCTGGGGAGAGGCTCTGGCATTCTGTCTATGACCTTGAGTCTATTGCTGGGTCTGGCCCATTCTCACCTCCGTTGTCACACTTGTAAACGAAGGAGAGCACTTTTTTGATCAGTGTGGACCAGAAGAGCCTGGAGATTTTCAAAGATGCCTCTTCTAAGAAATTAGGTGAAGTGGGAGACGGAGGGAATCAGAAGTTTCCCAGCGTTTGGAAAAATGAGCTTTAGACGGCCTGTCTCTGACCAGAGCTTCACGAAGGCCAACCATGGAGCAGGTGGACAGGCAGGACCTACCAGGCCTGCCAGCCTCTGGGTCCGATAGCAAACAAAGCTCACTGAGCATACATCAGGGTGATGCTCGGGGCCAGGAGCCGGGAGCTGGGGGTCTGGGAACGGGTTGGGGCAGAGATCTGTGGGGCCGGCCCTGTGCTCTAGTGAGCTCATGGGAAGACAGAAGAGGAAGATACGTAAGGCAGAACAGATACTCCTTCTCCCTGACCCTCATCCTACATATATGCACACTATAAACTCTCTCCAGGGAGGTTTGCAAAGAGGCTTGCAAAAAGCTCTAATGAGACTTTCAGATTTCTACCAACCTGAGACTTCTATTCTGGTGGGGAAACATACCCCAAACACCAAAGTGGGACTTATATTCTGGCAGGGAGATAGACAAGAGTAAAAAGTACCATCATGCCTGTCATATAAACCAACGTACAATGCAAGGGCAGAGATAAGACCTGTAAAATTAGAAGAAAAAAAATAAAAAGGCAGAGAAAGAAGGTAGAGAATTCCTTGGGCTGCTATTGTAGATGCTGTGGTCAGGGAAGTCATCACGGAGGGGGTGACATTTGAGCAGAGACATGAATCAAGTGAAGGAGACTTGTCAGAAAGGAGGGGAGCAGCGGCTGGGAAAGGCAGAGGCAGCCTGTGCTGGGGCGGGGAGCAGGCAGGGAGGGATCAGAGCAGGCTGAAGGTGTGGAACTGGGGATTTTATTCTCGGTGCGAGGAAAGCCCCCGGAGGAGCAAAAGCTGCAGAGCGCTCTGAGGGACGGGGATGCAAGCTGACCTGTGCGCACAGTGGGTAGGCTGACTGGTGTAGCGGTCGGGCCAGTGGGCCCCGGGGACTGGCCAGCTCTTCCTCACTGGGCAACACTGGATAAGTTGCTTACGCTTCCTAAGCCTTGGTTTACTGGTCTATAAAATGGGCTCACAGGGCCTTTGCCAGGATTTGAGGGGACAGGTGTAGAAAGCACTCCGTCACACGCAGCACGACTCCATCCATGCCTTTCTCCTCCCTCGTCCTGCCGCTTCATGCTTTCTACAGCACGAGGAGAATCGAGCCCACGGGGTACAAGCTCTGGGAGGCTCGCCTTCTGTCCAACAAGCGCGGGTCACTGTTGTCATGGCAGTTGTGGGTTCCCCCGTCCCCTCCCCGGAGCCAAGGTCCAAGAACTGCGCAAGACGCTTCCTTACAGCACGTTGAACACGACGGAAAATTTCTGCTCCCCCTTTAGGGCGGTCGGCGTTGTCCTGGAGACAACCCCCAAGTCGTGCCCGGCTGCCGGGAGGGGAGGAGGCGCCCCCGGTCCCTGGCTGCTGTCTTCAGTGGGAACCCCCGGGGGGCCTGGCGTGGGCTTCCCATGTCCACCACGCCTTCCGCCTATCGGGACAGGAGCCGGTCCTCTGTCGCATCAGCCGCAGGCCTGCAGGGACGCCTGGGTGCGTGCAAGGCCGCCCTTTCCAAAGGCTATCTCCCTGGCGACCAGCAGGCCACCCTTGTGTGACATGACATTGGGGTGGGAGTAGCTCTGTCGCTGTGGGGCCAGAGCACACCTAGGGTGTCACTGGCGTTCACACAGAAACTCACCGCCCCCTCCCTCGTTTGAGTAGACCCCGCAGCCCACAGAACCTCACACTGTCTCCTGGGGGCCCTCGGCTGCGCGACAAGCAGGGTGGGAGCAAGGGTGTTCCGCCGCTGCGTGCAGGGAAGCGTGGTGCTTTGGAAGAAAATACATTTGAGCTTCTCATCTAGGAGGGGTTCCACCAAACTTTCAATTGTCTGGGGCCCGGGGTGCCTCCGTAGGTGGAGCATCTGCCTTCAACTCAGGTCAAGATCCTGGGGTCGTGGGACCGAGCCTCGTGTCGGGCTCCCTGCTCTCCCTCTCTCTCTGCCTGCCGCTCCCCTTGCTTGTGTGCTCTGTCTCTCTCTCTCTGTCACATAAATAAATAAAATCTTTAGAAAAAAAATTCAATTGTTTGATGATGCAAGATGTGGTCCCTGAATTTCTTCCCGTTCCGAAGCTCAGGACTTCGCAGAGGCTGAGACGTCGCGTTGGGGACACAGCGCGGGGCTTACGTCCGCGGCAGACCAGGACCCTGGCGTCTACGAGGGACAGGATCTCAGCTCAGAGGAACGTGTGCGAAGACAAGGATGTGCTGACTCATAACTAAGCATCCAGGGGGGATGCAAATAGACCCAGGGTCGCAGTCTATGTGCGTGTGTCTGTCTGTCTGCCCCCGTTCCCCCCACGAGCTCTGCCCACACCCCACCTGCCCCGCGGCCAGAGGCACGGCTGGCTGGCGGCCCACCGCTCACGTCCTGCCAGCCCCGTGACCCGCGTGGAGGGTAGCCCCCAGAACTGGGTGAGACACGGGCTCCAGGGGCCACTCGCGACCCAGCATGAGTCACCGCAGCGGGACCCGGGTGCCCCGACCGAGGGATCTGGGTCACGGGCCGCGGCCGCGCAGGGCAATCCATGACTCATGAGCTTAATATGCTCATTACAGTTTAGAAATGAGTCTTTCTGGCAGAACTCTTTGAGGCTTCCAGAGAATCGGCAAAGGCAGTACGCAGAGTTCTCGTACGGTCCGCGCCAGCCTCTGTGTGACGAGCGTCCCCCCGAGCGCGATGCCCTCCCTGGTCGCGGTCAGAGAACCAGTATCGAGCGCGTTCTCGATGCAGCTCCAGGCCTGGCTGGATTGTGTTGTTTTGGTTTCACTTTGTTTTATCGTGTTTTCCTGATATCCTTGATCTGCTCCGGGATCCCTGGAAAGCACGGGAGATCCTGTCACCTTTCTCTGGAGGCACCTCTTGGCTGGGACGGTGTCTCAGACTTTCCCGGATTCCGGTGACCTTGACCAGTCAGAGGAGGGCTGGGCAGCTGTTTTGCCCCGTAACTGAGATCCGTCTGATGGTTTTCTCGCGGGTGCACTGTGTGTGGGTTGGGGAAGGTCAGCCGTAGGCGACCGGCGACTTGGTTCGCGTTAGGTCCGCACGCCCTGTCACCGTCGGCGATGAGTTGGTCCCCTGGCTGCGGTGTGTCTGTCTGACACCCCACTTTCCCTCCCTCGGCATCCTCCTTGGGAGGAGGTCACTGTGCCCCGTCCCCGAGGCAGGAGAGTGAGCTGTGCTCCCCGCCCATCGACACAAGTCACTCTGAATTCTTCTACATGGGAAGCTTGTCTCTTCTCCGCTGCGTGGAGTGGTGGTTATTCAACCACTGGTGCTCTTCTGTATGGACTCATGGATATTTACTTTATTTTGGGGTTATAATCCAATGCTGCTTTATTTTCTTGCTCAAATTGTTCCAGTTTTGGTCCCTGGAAGCTCTTTCAATAGGCTCCTGGGCCCCTTGGACATTCTCTACATGAGCTTTTCCATTTTCCTCCCTCCCTCCCTTTTCCTCCTTCCCTCCCTCCCCCCCCTCTTCCATCCATCTTTCTCCCTGCATCCCTCTCTCTTCTTCATTCTCCTCACTTTCGGCACCACAGGAGGCTCAGCTCACCTTGTAGAATTCCCGCCCAACTCGTGCATCAGCCTTTTCCCCAGGAGCCCTGGTGCCCTGACCTGCGGGATGGTCTCTGAGACCCACGTCCCGGGCTGGCTGTGCTCGTTGCTTCTGGGCTGTCTCTGGTGGCAGAACAAGAAAACACGTGTGTATTTGCTGACCCGAGTGTAGACAGACCCACAAGCTCTGTATCTGTAGCACACGCCAGTCGTGACCACACTGACATCTTCAACTCTAACCCGTTAGTTACCGCATGAAATAATCTTTCCGGCCCCTCCTTTTGCCTATGCCCACCCCCCTCCCCAGCTCCCACAGCAGGAAGCTGGCTCCCATCACCCACTATCCATTGCTTAATCGTGGAAGCCCCGTATCCATGTGTCCTGACGTTTGGTGAGCCTGCCAGGGGTGGTGGGATCTCAGCGCCCAGCCACCCGGATGCAGAGGTCAGGAGGAGGGGTACCCAGCAGGAGCTGCCCTGCTCCCGGCTCTAGGACCGTGGCTGCGGAACATTCCAGGCTCCCTGCCCCGCAGGGTCAGGAGTTAGCCTTCTGCTATGGCATTCATGGGCCATGGAAATGCCACTCTGTACAGCGTTCGGTGAAGGGCCTGGACAGACCAGACGCCCCTCTCCCCACGCTGGGGCAGAAAGCAGAGCCTGCAGAAAGCTGGAGATAGTAGGAAGGATGTTCCCATGAGAACTTGTGTGGGCGGCAAGGGGCTTCCTCGGCTCCAGAAACCACGGGGGAGCTTGCGAGAGAATGAATGAAGGCGCTGGGAGGGAACCCGTCAGACCAGCCTGGGAAGTCCTAGACCCAGGCGGAGCCCCCAGGTATGGAAGGAACGAAAACTCTCCACGTGCTGATTTTGATTGCAGCCCTGACCCTGACCTTGACGGGAGGCCCAAGGTGGAAACAGCAACTTTGAAATAAGCTGTTGAAAGGTGGCCCTCGTCTTGCCCTTCATCCAAAGGCACTTACCTCTTCAAAGTCTCCAGACCCAGGTGGCTTAGGCAGGGCCCCCGGGAGCCCACCTGGTGAAACTGATGATTTTATAACAGTATTGGGGGTGGGGTCTGTTCCTGGAACCGAACTTCTGCAGGGGAGCTGATGCCTTCCTGTCACTTTGTCGTCCCAGCACCTGCTGGGCCTTGAGCGTGGAGCAGGTTCCCCGCTGGCCGGCTGGTCCACTGTGGCCTGCCTCTGGGGCCAGGAGGCCCTGTGTGCTTTGTGCATCAGCAGAACTGGCTTCCGTGTTTTGCTCAACAATAACCCAACTCTAACCATCAGGGAATACGGAAAGCCCTTCTAGAATCAGATGCCTGCTGTTGGTTTTCTGTTTACATGCGGCAGAGTGCCCAGAGCGTTGAAAACCGTCTTCTGTGTCTCCCTACACATCTCTGTTACGAAGCTGAAACCCTGACTTGCCTTGCTCTGCTTCCTGCTCCTTTTCCCATCATGAGGATGAGACATCATTTCTTACCAGAATTTGCAAGTGAGCTCCCAGAGCTCAGAGCCTGCTAGTTCTGGGAAGGAGGCCTGGACCGTAAGAGGCAGCTGTCCTTGAGTGTGCGTGTGCACACGTGTGTGTGCGCACGTGTGTGTGCTCAAAGAGCCTACTCGCGAGCCCATTTAGCACCCATGGGGACTGGACACGAATCTGTCTTCTGGTTAATGCTGATGAAACTCTCCACACCTACAAAATGCTTACACCCTCTGTGACCTACTCCATAGAAACCTCATCACGGTGGCTTGAGAAAACACACAGTGTTCTAGAAATACTAATTTTTATAATCTTGCAACCCTGATTGATTCTTTTGAGAGATGCCATTATCAAGCACTGGGTTTGATGTAATAACATGCATGGTAAAAATAATGTCCACCCCACATTCCCAACAAATGCCATAGTTTGTCCCGTTTGACAAGGTTGGCTTACACACTGGCCTTCTGCTAATTTCCCAGCTTTGAAAACAAAATGGCGCATGGGATGCCATCTAATGAGAAAAGGCAAACGTCTTTGGGGACTTATGCAAGGCTTCTTTAGAAATGCTCCTTAACTGAGTTACGGTGTTTGCAGAATGTTATTAAAATGTTAACCAATAGCACATTATTATGGTATGAGTATTACAGAACAAGAAATCATTTGCTTCCGTGGAAAGTTAGTCACTCTGGAATAAATATCTAGTAATTTGACAATGTAAACCTCTCCACTGACTGATTTGACATTCTGTAGACAGAACTTTAATAAATCATTGTTAAATCTATTTAGCTGCCCCATGGAGGAAGGAGAAAACAATCTTTAAC
>PISX010004276.1:7520-125109 GCA_004024625.1 Mellivora capensis
ATGATAGGGTGAGACAGGAGACAGTCGTGATGGAAGTGAGGGCAGCTCATTTGCCTGCTTGGGATGGAAAGTGCTCCATCACAAGGCATCCCATCATTTGTTCCAAGAACAGATAACAATTTAGGAAGCTCTAGAGTGACAGTCTCCACACTGAGTATTGTCCATTTACAGGACACAAGCTCTGGGTGAGATCCTGATCTGGGGCTGGTCTGGGTCTGATGGAAAAGGACCAGTGTTGTGGGAACCCAGCTGAGGGACAAACCACCCATACTCAGGGGATAAAGGCTTTCTGGAAAGACAACCTGAGACAGAAAACTGGACTCAGAGTAGGAAAAACCTGCATCACCCATGAGACAACGCCCATGCCTGAGGGCTGCTTTGGGCACAAACACACATTGTGACCCTCAGCCTTAGCCCCATTTTCAAATGAGGCCTCTCCATAGCTGGACCAATAGCCCGCATATCAGGCTGACCATGCCCCTAGGCCCCAATCCTAACCATATTTGGTGTTTTCCGTTCGCCCATTCCTGGGGCTGTGTTCTGGAATCCCTCCTTTGGAGGGACCACTGAGACATAAAACAGGACTCCTCCCTCCCCATACATTGGCCCCAGATGACTGGGAGCCGAGCCAAATCTGCAGAGTGGGAGAATCGTCCATGGCCCATGACCACCCCTATATTCTTCAGCCATTCTTGATACAAAATCCAGAGAAAAAGCCTGAGCCACCGCCTCACAATCACCCTTATTTTGTATGCCGAGGAGCTCCCCTCATGCTCTGTACATCGGGCCTGCCATACCCTCAGTCCAAAACCTAAGCTGAGTTTGTTTTTAGAATTCTGTCCCCACAGCCCTGGCCCACACACCTTCCAGCCTGGGGCCTCTGGAGCCACACAGCAGTACTATCCCTGCCCTCCTGAAGGAAATTTTGCCCATCACCGTTGCCCAACCCCTCTGGATTAGGAGAAACCTGCAGGCCCCTGAGCCCACCCCGATTTTGTAGGCCGCTATGGACAAAAATGTGAAGTCTGACATCCCCTAGGCACCTAGCTCCAGCCAGAGGCCCGGGTCAATGGACTTGAGTCAGCAGATTGAAACTTTCTCACCCACAGGACCTCCTTGGATTACTAGCTTAGGTGTTCAAGCATCTGTCCCTAGAGGCCTGATCTGGAATACCAACCTATGGTCCAACAGGTGGTCCTTGAGCCACACATCAGAACGCCTCCTGTCCCCAGAAGGTAAACTTGCTCTTGGGAGCTGCGTCAAACCCTCAAGGTAGGAGAATCCTGCAAGGCCCTTGAGCCACCACCACATTCTAAGGTCTCCCTGGATACCAACCAGCATTGTGACCCATCATCCTGAGAACCCCTGTCAACTCAGCCCCCTTGGAACTGCATGGAGAGTGAGCCGATGAAACCTGCCCTTTCCTCTGCTGCAAAGGTTATGCAAGGTGGACTTCCCAAGCATCCATGTGGAGAGCTCTGCTATCCAGTTTTTCCCTATGGGGGACCCTGGAGACATCTCACCCGTCTCCCTCTGTCTTGCAGAAGGACATCTTGGTGTTTGGAGCTGTTCTCAATCCCCATCGTGCGAAAAACTCCATGGGCTCTTGAGGCGACCCCTCCATTATTCGGCCATCATGGTCACAAACTGCAGGGTGAGCAGACATCTATCACTTGCCCTTCCTCAGGTGCTGGAGAGCTCGAATCAGCCTCTGTGCATTGGAACTACCATGCGCTCACCACTGAACTGAACCATCGCTTGTGTTTTCAGACTTCCGTCCTCACATTCTTGGTCCACAAACCCTCCAGATTGGGGATTCTGGAGCCACAAAGCAGCCTTCTGCCTGCCCACCAGAAAGAAGTGCCCTATGGGTCTGCACAGAAAGCCTACATGAGGATCCATCCGCAGGGCCCTCGACGGCACCCCACTATCATAGGCCACCCTGTGCACAATGCTCTGTCCGACACAGCCTGAGACCCATCCCCCTTCAGCCACCCAGATATCCAGCCCCGTATCCTGCAGCTGGGGCCTGCCATGGCCCGAGCCTGTCATCTCTACCCAACATGGCTATTCAGGCATCTGTCCCCAGACCTTAGCAAAAATCTCTGCCGATGCGGGAACCTGAAGCACAAAAGAGGACTACTCCTTCCCCATGGCAGGAAACCTGGCGGTTGGGATGAGTTTCCAACCCTCAGAGTGGGAGCCAGCTGCATGACCCATGAGACCGCGCCACACATGTGGTCCGCCCTGGGCACAAACAGGCATTGTGGCCCTCAGCCTGAGGCCGCTTTCAAACAAGCCCCCTGGAGACCTGGTCCAGGAGCCCGCAGAGTGGGCCTGTCATACCCCTAGGCCCAAACCCTAACCCTCATTGGGGTTCTCCAGGCGCCCAGACCCAGAACCCATCTCTGGAATCCCTGTTTGGGCACAACACCTGAGACAGAAAACAGCACCCTTCCCTTCCTTCGGAAAGAAACAGAACGCGTGGGAGCCGGATAGAATCCCCAGAGGGGAAGAATCTCCCATGGACCAATGAGGCCACCACTAAATTCCGAAGCCACCCTAGACACACAATCCAGAGAGGAAAGCCTATGCTACCGCCTCCTGGCAGCCCTCATTTCCAATCCCGAGGAGCTGCCTTCAGGGACTGCAGATCGGGCCTGTCATCACCTAGGCCCTAATCCTATCCCGAGTTTGTGTCTTCAGCCTTTTGTCCCCAAAGCCATGTCCCATATGCCCTCCAGTATGGGGCCTCTGGAGCCACACTGCAGCCCTGGGCCTGCCCTCCCGAAGGAAATTTTGCCCGTCACCATTGCCCAAACCCTCCTGATTAGGAGAAACATGCAAGGCCCCTGAGCCCACCCCAATTTCATAGGCCGCTCTGGACAAAAATGCGCAGTCTGACATCCCCTAGGCACCTCCCTCCAGCCAGAGGCACGGGTCAATGGACCTGAGTCAGCAGATGGAAACTGCCTCACCCCCAGGACTTCCTCGGATCCCTAACTTAGGTGTTCAAGCATCTGTCCCTAGAGGTCTGATCTGGAATTCCAACATATGGTTCAACAGGTGGTCCCTGAGCCATACAACAGAACCACTCCTGCACCAGAAGGAAACCTTGCTCTTGGGAGCTACGTCAAACCCTCAGGGTAGGAGAATCCTGCTAGGCCCTTGAGCCACCGCCACATTCGAAGGTCTCCCTGGATACCAACCAGCATTGTGATCCGTCATCCTGAGGACCCCTGTCAACTCAGCCCCCTTGGAACTGCGTGGAGAGTCCGCCGATGAAACCTTCCCTGTTCCTCTGCTGCAATGGTTACATGAGGTGGGCTTTCCAGGCATCCATGTGGAGAGCTCTGCTATCCAATTTTTCCACATGGGGGACCCTGGAGCCATCTCACCCGTCTCCCCCTGTCTCACAGAAGGACACCTTGGTGTTTGGAGTTGTTCTCAAGCCCCATCGTGCGAAAACCTGCATGGGCTCTTGTGGCCACCCCTCCATTATTTAGCCATCATGATCGCAAACTCCAGGGTGAGCGGACATCTAACACTTGCCCCTCCTCAGGTGCTGGAAAGCTCGAATCAGCCACTGCACCTTGGAACTGCCAGGCACTCGCCACTGAACTGAACCTTCGATTTTGTTTTCAGACTTCTGTACAAACACTCTTGGCCCACAAGCCTTCCAGATTGGGGATTCTCGAGCCACAAAGCAGCCTTCTGCCTGCCCACCAGAAAGAAGTGCCCTATGTGTCTGCTCTGAAAGCCCACACGAGGATCCACCAGCACGGCCCTCAATGGCACCCAATATCATAGGCCTTCCTGTGTACTAATGCTCTGTCTGACACAGCCTGACCCCCATTCCCCTTCAGCCACCCAGATATCTGGGCCCATATCCTGCAGCTGGGACCTGCCCTGACCCGAGCCCGTCATCTCTACCCAATGTGGCTATTCAGGCATCTGTCCCCTGACTTAGTGCAAATCTCTGCCCATGGGGGAACCTGAAGTACAAAAGAGGACTCCTCCTTCCCCATGGCAGGAAACTTGGCGGTTGGGATGGGTGTCCAACCCTCAGAGTGGGAGCCAGCTTCATGGCCCATGAGACCACGCTCACACATGTGGGACACCCTGGGCACAAACAGGCATTTTGGCCCTCAGCCTGAGGCTGCTTTCAAATAAGCCCCCTGGAGACCTGGTCCAGGAGCCCACAGAGTGGGCCTGTCATACCCCTAGGACCAAACCCTAACCCTCGGTGAGGTTCTCCGGGCGCCCAGACCCAGAACCCGTCTCTGGAATCCCCTTGGGTGTGACCCCGGAGACAGAAAACAGCACTCCTCTGTTCCCCCAGAAAGAAACCGAAAGCTTGGGAGACGGGCAGAATCCCCAGTGGGGAAGAATCTCCCATGGACCAATGAGGCCACCCCTATATTCCGTGGCCACCATAGACACAAATTCCAGAGAAGAATACCTGTGCTACCGCCTCCCAGTGGCCCTCATTTCAAATCCCGAGGAACTGCTCTCAGTTACTGCAGATTTGGCTTGCCATCACCTTGCTCCTAACCGTATCCTGAGTTTGTGTCTGCAGCCTTCTGTCCCCAAAACCCTGGCCCACATGCCCTCCAGGATGGGGCCTCCGCAGCCATACCACAGGACTATAACTGCCCTCCCAAAGGAAACTCTGCCCGGCATCCATCCATCCATCCAGGCATCCATGCGGAGAGCTCTGCTCTCCAATCTTGCACCATGGGGGACCCTGGAGCCATCTATCCTGACTCCCCCTGTGCCGCAGAAGTCACCTTGCTGTTTGGAGCAGTTCTCAAGCCTCAGCGTTCGAAATCCTCCAAGGGCTCTTGAGTCCACCCCTCCATTAGTTGGCCATCATGGTCGCAAACTCCAGGGTGAGCGGACATCTGACACTCGCCCTTCCTCAGGTGCTGGAGATCTCGAATCAGTCGCTGTGCATTGGAACTGCCATGTGCTCGGCATAGAACTGAACCCTCGCTTGTGTTTTCAGATTTCTGTTCTCACACTCTTGACCCACAACCCCTCCGGATTGGGGATTCTGGAGCCACAAAGCAGCCTTCTGCCTGCTCACCAGAAAGAAGTGCCCTATGGGTCTGCCCAGAAACCCCCATGAGGATCCAGCCACACGGCCCTCGACAGCACCCCAATATCAAAGACTGCCCTGTGCACTAATGCTCTGTCTGACACAGCCTGAGCCCCATCCCCCTTCAGCCACCCAGATATCCAGGCCCATATGCCAAAGGTGGGACCTGATGTGACCCGAGCCCGTCATTCTACCCAACGTGGCTATTCAGGCATCAGTCCCCAGACTTTAGCGCAAAACTCTACCCATGGGGGAACCTGAAGCACAAAAGAGGACTCCTCCTTCCCCTTGGCAGGAAACCTGGTGGTTGGGATGGGTGTCCAACCCTCAGAGTGGGAGCCAGTTGCATGGCCCATGAAACCACGCCCACACATGTGGTCCGCCCTGGGCACAAACAGGCACTGTGACCCTCAGCCTGAGGCCGCTTTCAAACAAGCCTCCTGGGTAGCTGGTCCAGGAGTGCGCAGAGCAGGCCTGTCATACCCCTAGGCCCAAATCTGAACCCTCGGTGGCTTCTCCAGGCGCCCACACCCCAGAACCCATCTCTGGAATCCTTGTTTGCGCAGGACCTCTGAGACAGAAAACAGCTCTCTTCCCTTCCCACAGAAATAAACCGAACACTTGGGAGCAGGGCAGAATCCCCAGAGGGAAGACTATCCCATGGACTAATGAGGCAACCCCTACATTCCGTGCCACTCTAGACACACAATACAGAGAGGAAAGACTGTGCTACCGCCCCCAGCCACACTCATTTCAAATCCCGAGGTGCTGCCCTCAGGGTCTGGAGATGGGGCCTGCCATCACCTTGCCCCTAACCCTATCCCGAGTTTGTGTCTGCAGACTTCTGTCCCCAAAGCCCTGGCCCACATGGCCTCCAGGCTGGTGCCTCCGTTGCCCTGGGCCTGCCGTCCAGAAGGAAATTCTTCCTGTCACTGTTGCCCAAAGCCTCCGGATTAGGAGATACCTGCAAGGCCCCTGAGCCCACCCCAATTTCATAGGCCACTCTGGATAAAAATGTGCAGTCTGACAGCCCCTAGGCATCTACCTCCAGCCAGAGGCCCGGGTCAATGGCCCTGAGTCAGCAGATTGAACCTGTCCCACCCCTAGGACCTCTTTGGAACCCTAGCATAGGTTTTCAGGCATCTGTACCTAGAGTCCTGTTCTGGAATACCAACATATGGTCCAACAGGCGGTCCCTGAGCCACACAACAGAACCCCTCCTGTCCCCAGAAGGAAACCTTGCTTTTGGGAGCTGGGTCAAACCCTCAGGCGAGGAGAATCCTGCATGGCCCATGAACCACCTCCACATTCTTAGGTCTCACTGGACACCAACCAGCATTATGATCCGTCAGCCTGAGAACCCCTGTCAACTCAGCCCCCTTGGAACTTAACCTCAGAGTCAGCCGATCAAACCTGCCCTGTTCCTCTGCTGCAATGGTAACGCCAGGTGGGCGTTCCAGGCATCCATGCAGAGAGCTCTGCTATTCAATCTTTCCCTATGGGGGGCCCTGGAGACATCTAACCCGACTCCCCCTGACCCACAGAAGGACACCTTGCTGTTTGGAGCAGTTCTCAAGCCCCAGCGTGCGAAAACCTCCATGGGCTCTTGAGGCCACCCCTCCATTATTCGGCCATCATGGTCACAAACTCCAGGGTGAGCGGACATCTGATGCTCGCCCTTCTTCAGGTGCTGGAGATCTCGAATCAGCCACTGCACTTTTGAACTGTCATGTGCTCGCCAGTGTACTGAACCGTCACTTGTGTTTTCAGACTTCCGTCCTCACACTCTTGGCCCGCAAGCCCTCCATATTGGGGATTAAGGGGCCACAGAGCAGCCTTCTGTCTGCCCACCAGAAGGAAGTGGCCTATTGGTCTGCCCAGAAATCGGACGTGAGTTTCCACCCGCACAGACCTTGATGGCACCACAATATCATGGGCCGCCATGTGCACTAATGCCCTGCCTGACACCGCCTGAGCCCAGTATCCCTTGATGTGGGCATCTTGTCAAACTTTCTGGGTAGGAGAATCCTGCCTGGCCCATGAGGGCTGCCTTGGGCACAAGCATGCATTGTGACCCTCTTCCTGAGCCCTGTCTTGAGTTAAGGCCTCTCAGTGGCAGCAACAAGAGCATATATATGGGGCTTGCCATGCAATTAGGCCCCCCATTCTAAACAGAGGTCTGGTTTTCCACTCGCCCATACCCAAGGCTCTGCCCTGGAAACCCTCTTTGGAGGAATACCTGAGGCAGAAAACAGGACTCCTCCCTTCCAACACAATGACCCCAAACTCTTGGGATCCGGGCCCATCCCCAGAGAGGGAGACTCGTCCATGGCCCATGAGGCCACCCATACATTCCACAGCCATCCTTGACTCAAAATCCTGAGACAAAATCCTGAGCAACCGTCTCACATGCACTCTTTTTTCCTATCCCGAGGAGCTCGCCTCCCGGTCCGGAGATTGGTCCTGCCATATCATTGGCCCTAAACGTAGGCCAAGTTTGTGTTTTCAGACTTCTCTCCCCAAAGCCCTGGCCCAAACACCCTCTAGGCTGGGGACTCTGGAGCCACACCGCGGGACTCTGCCTGCCCTCTCCAAGGAAACTGTGGCAATTCCATTGACCACCACCCTACATATTAGGAAATGTCTCTAAGGCCCCCGGGGCCATACCAAGAGTGCAGGCCGCCCTGTACAAACAGGGGCATTCTGACACAAGATGAGCATCTATCTGCACTCAGACAAGCAGAGTATGGGGCTTTCTTGAGGCAACAACATCAGACCTCTCATCTCCCCATGGGAAGCTTGCTCTTTGGAGCTGTGTCAAATCCTCCCTGTAGGAGAATCATGCTGGGCCCCTCAGCAACTGCCGCATTCCATGGTCTCTATGGCCACAACCCATATTATGACCCATCCTCATGAGAGTCCATTTCAACACAGCCCCCTGGGGAACTCACCCCAGAGCCTGCAGATCAAACCTTCCTTGAATCTGGGATCCAATGGGTATGTGAGGTGGGGTGTCCAGGCATCCATCCTTAGAACCCCGCTCTCGAGTCGTTGCGTATGGGGCGTCCTAGAGCCATCCAATAGGACTCGACTCTCCCGGAGAAGGAAATCTTGCATTTTGGAGCATCTCACAACCCCTCCATGGCCTCATGAGGTCCCCCTTCCTGAATGAGCCATCATGGACACAAATGCCAGCCTGAGCCAACGTCTGATCCTCACCCCAACTTCAGATGCAAGATGTCTCGATTCAGCATCTGCAGAGTGGGCTGGCTGTGCTCTCGGCCCGAAACCCAACCCCAGCTTGCGGTTTCAGACTTCCGTCCTCACACTCCAGGCCCACAAGCCCTCCAGATTGGGAATTTTGGAGCCACAACACAGCACTCTGCCTGCCCACCAGAAGAAAAACCTTGCCCTATGGGGCTGCCCAGAAACCCCAAATGATGATCAATCTGCACGGCCCTCGAATGCACCCCAATTTCATAGGATGCCCTGGGCACTAATCCTCTGTCTGACAAAGCCTGAGCCCAGACCTCCCTGCACACACCGAGAAGGCTGGCGGCACACCCAGCATATCCTACCCGCTAAGACCTTTGGCCATCCTCTCCTCCCAACCTGGGTTTTTAGGCATCTGAACCTAGACCTTATCTCCAACCTCTGCACAGGGGCAAACCTGATGCACCTATCACAACACCTCCTTCCCCATGGCAGGAAACCTTGCTGTGGGCATGGTGCCAAATCTTCAGGGTAGGAGAATGTTGCCTGGCCCATGAGGCCACGCCCATGCTTGAGAGCTGCCTTGGGCACAAGCACGCATTGTGACCCTTTCGTGAGCCCTGGGTTCAGGTAAGGCCTCACAGTGGCAGCACGAAGAGCATGCATATTGGGCTTGCCATGCCCTTAGGACCCCCATTCTAACCAGAGGTCTGGTTTTCCACTCGCCCGTACCCAAGTCTCTGCCCTGGAATCCCTCTTTGGAGGGAAACCTGATGCAGAAAACAGGACTCCACCCTTCCCACACAATGACCCCAAACTCTTGGGAGCCGGACCAATCCCCAGAGAGGGAGACTCGTCCATGGCCCATGAGGCCACCCCTACATTCCATGGCCATCCTTGACACAAAATCCAGAGACAAAAGCCTGAGCAACTGTCTCACACTTGCCCTTCTTTCCTATCCCGAGGAGTTCGCCTCCCAGTCTGGAGATCGGTCCTGCCTTACCAACGGCCGCAAACGTAAGCCGAGTTTGTGTTTCAGATTTCTGTCCCCAAAGCCCTGGCCCAAACTCCCTCTAGGCTGGGGACTCTGGAGCCACTCCGCAGGACTGTGCCTCCCCTCTGCAAGGAAACTGTGCCCATTCCATTGGCCACCACCCTACAGATTAGGAAAGGACTCCAAGGCCCCAAGGCCATCCCAAGAGTTCAGGCCACCCTGTACAAACAGGGGCATTCTGACACAAGATGAGAAACTACCTCCCCTCAGACACACAGATTATGGGGCTTTCTTGAGGCACCAAACAGAAGACCTCTCATCTCCCCATGGGAAGCTTGCTCTTTGGAGCTTTGCCAAACCTTTCCTGTAGGAGAATATTGCTGGGCCCGAGCCACCACCTCATTCCAATGTCTCCATGGCCACAACCCACCTTATGACCCATGGGAAGCTTGCTCTTTGGAGCTGTGTCAAATCCTCCCTGTAGGAGAATCATGCTGGGCCCCTCAGCAACTGCTGCATTCCATGGTCTCTATGGCCACAACCCATATTATGACCCATCCTCATGAGAGTCCATTTCAACACAGCCCCCTGGGGAGCTCACCCCAAAGCCTGCAGATCGAACCTGCCTTGATGCTAGGATTCAATGGGAAAGCGAGGTGGGGTGTCCAGGCATCCATCCTTAGAACCCTCCTCTCGAGTCTGCGTATGAGGCATCCTGGAGCCATCCATCAGGACTCAACTCTGCTGCAGAAGGAAATCTTGCATTTTGGAGCAGCTAACAACACCCAGCATAAGAAAGCCTCTATGGCCTCATGAGGCTCCCATCCTAGAGGGGCCATCATGGACACACACCAGCCTGAGCCAAAGTCTGATCCTCGCCCCAACTTCTGATGCAGGACGTCTCAATTCAGCCTCTGCAGGGTGGGCCAGCTGTGCCCTCCACCCGAAACCCAACCCCAGCTTGTGGTTTCAGACTTCTGTCCTCACACTCCTGGCCCACACGCCCTCCAGGTTGGGAATTCTGGAGCTGCAACACAGCACTCTGCCTGCCCACCAGAAGAAAAACCTTGCCCTATGGGGCTGCCCAAAACCCCAAATGATGATCAACCTGCACGGCGCTTGACCACACCCCATTTTATAGGATGCCCTGGGCACTAATAGTCTTTCTGAACAGCGTGAGTCAAGACCTCCGGACAGAAACCCGGACAGCAGGCCGCACACCCAGCACTTCGAACCCGCCATGGCCTTAGGCCGTCATCTCTTCCCAACCTCTGTTTTCAGGCATCTAAACCTTGACATTATCTCCAAACCCTGAACAAGGGGGAACCTGTGGCACATAGCAGAATGCCTCCTTCCCATGTCAGGAAAACTTGCTGTGAGCATGCTGTCAAACCTTCAGGCTAGGAGAAACCTGAATGGCCCATGAGGACACGCCCATGCTTGAGGGCCGCCTTCGGCACAAACAAGAATTGTGACCCTCTTGGTGAGCACGACATTCAGGTAAGGACTCTCAGGCGCTGCACCAAGAGCAAGCCTATGGGGCTTGTCATGTCCCTAGGCCCCCAATCCAAACCAGAGTTCTGGTTTCAGGTCGCCCATACCCAGGGCTCTGTGCTGGAATCCATCTTTTGGAAGGAAACCTGAGGCAGAAAACAGGACTCCACCCTTCCCACAATATGACCCCAAACTCTTGGGATCTGGGCCAAATCCCCAGAAAGGGAGACTCGTCCATGGCCCTTGAGGCTGCCCCTGCATTCCCCCTACATCCTGGGCACAAAATCCAGAGACAAGAGCCCGAGCAACCGTCTCACACTCGCCCTTCTTTACTCACCTGAGAAGCTCCCAACACAGTCTGGAGATCGGACCTGCCATAAACTCGGCCTGAAAACTCAGCCGTGTTGGCGTTTTCAGACTTCTGTCTCCAAGCCCTGGCCCACACACCCTCTAGGCTGGGACCTCTTGAGCCCCACGGCAGGGTGGTGCCTACCCTCTTCAAGGAAACTGTGCCCATTCCATTGGCTACAACCCTACAGATTAGGAGAAACCTCCAAGACCCTTGAGGCCATGCCAACAGTGCAGGCCGCCCTGTACAAACAGGGGCATTCTGATAGAAGCTGAGCAACTCCCTCCACTCAGACACACAGACCAATGTCCCCAGAGACAGAAGATGGAACCGGAGAGGCCCCTAGGCAATAATCTGAACCTTAGCTTTGGTGTGCTGGCGTCTCTCGTCAGGGGCCTGGTTTCGAAGACCAGCATATGGGGCTTTCCTGAGACACCAAACAGAGCAGCTCTCATCTCCACATGGGAAGCTTGCTCCTTGAAGCTGTGTCAAACTCTCCGGGTAGGAGAATCCTGAAGGACCCCTGAGCCACCACCACATTCCAAGTTCTCCATGGACACAAACTCACATTATGACCCATCCTCATGAGAGTCCATTTCAACACAGCCCCCTGGGCAGCTCACCGCATAGCCAGCAGATCGAACTGGCCTTGTCCCTAGGAAACAATGGGAATGCGAGGTGGCTTGTCGAGGCATCCAGCCTTAGAATCCCTGCTCTCCACTCTTTCTGTAAGGGGTGTCCTGGAGCCATCCACCAAGACTCGACTGTCCTGCAGAAGGAAACCATGCCGTTTGGAGCAGATCACAACCCCTAGTGTGGGAAAACATCCATGGCCTCATGAGGTGACCCCTCATGAAGGGGCCGTCAAGGACCCAAAATCCAGCCTGAGCCAACATCTGATAATCGCCATGACTTCAGGTGCAGGAGTTCTTCATTCAGCCTCTGCATAGTGGGCCTGCCATGGCCTCGGCTCAAAACCTACCTCCAGCTTGTGTTTTCAGACTTCCATCCTCACGCACCTGGCCCACGACCCTCCAGATTGGGAATTCCGGAGCCTCACCACAGCACTCTGCCTGCCCACTAGAAGAAAAACGTTGCCCTATGGGGCTTGCCCAGAGACCCCAAATGAGGATCAACCTGCATGGCCATCGACCGCACCCCAATTTCATAGGATGCCCTGGGCACTAATGCTCTCTCTGAACAGCCTGAGTCCAGACTTCCTGATGGACACCCGGAGAGCAGGCCACACACCCAGCACTTCGGATCTGCCATGGTCTTAGGCCGTCATCTCTTCCCAACCTGGGTTTTCAGGCATCTGAACCTAGACCTTATCCCCAATCACTGAACAAGGATGTACCTGAAGCACAAATCAGAACTCCTCCTGATCCATGGCACGAAACCATGCTGTGGGCATGCTGTCAAGTCTTCAGTCTAGGAGAAACCTACAAGGCCCATGAGGCCACGCCCATGCTTGAGGGCTACCTTCCACACAAACAGGCATTGTGACCCACCTGGTGAGCCCCGCCTATAGGTAAGGACTTTCAGTGGCTACACCAAGAGCCCACATATGGGGCTTGCCATGTCCCTAGGCCCACAATCAAACCAGAGTTCAGGTTTTCAGGTATCCCGTACCCAGGACTCTGCGCTGGAATCTGTCTTTTGAAGGGATACCTGAGGCAGAAAACAGGACTCCTCCCTTCCACAGAATGACCCAAAACTCTTGGGAGCCAGGCCAAATCCCCACAGAGAGAGACTCGTCCATGGCCCTTGAGGCCACCCCTGCATTCCATGGCCATCCTTGACACAAAATCCAGAGACAAGAGCCCAAGCAACTGTCTCACATTCGCCCTTCATTCCTGTCCCAAGGAGCTCCCCTCATGGTCCTGAGTTCAGGGTTGCCATGAACACGGCCGCAAACCTCAGCCGAGTTTGTGTTTTCAGACTACTGTCCCCAAAGCCCTGGCCCACACACCATCTAGGCTGGGACCTCTGGAGCCCCACGACAGGACGGTGCCTGCCCTCTCCAAGGAAACTGTGCCCATTCCATTGGCCGCAACCCTCAAGATTAGGAGAAACCTCAAAGGCCCTCGAGGCCATTCCCACAGTGCAGGCCGCCCTGTACAAACAGGGGCATTCTGACAGAAGCTGAGCCTCTCCCTCCAATCAGACATGCAGAGAGATATCCCCGGAGACATAGTATGGAGCTGAACAGGCCCCCGGGCAATAATCTGAACCTTACTTTGGTGTGCCAGCATCTCTTCTCAGGGGCCTGTTTTCGAAGACTAGCATATGGGGCTATCCTGAGGCATCAAACAAAACACCTCTAGTCTCCACATGGGAAGCTTGCTCGTTTTAGCTGTTTCAAACCCTCCGGGTAGGAGAATCCTGAAGGGCCCTTGAGCCACCGCCACATTCCAAGGTCTCCATGGACACAAACCCACATTATGACCCATCCTCATGAGAGTGCATTTCAACTCAGCCCTTGAGGCAGCTCACCCAGAGCCAGTAGTTCGAACCGGCCCTGTCGCTAGGAGCCAATGGAAATGAGAGGAGGCTTGTCAGGGATCCATCCTTAGATTCCCTGCTCTCGAGTCTTTCAGTAAGGTACATCCTGCAGCCATCCACCAGGACTCAACTGTCCCGCAGAAGGAAACCTTGCAGTTTGGAGCAGCTCACAACCCCCACCGCGGGAAAACATCCATGGCCTCATGAGGTGCCCCACTTTATGAAGGGGCCGTCATGGACCCAAATTCCAGCCTTAGCCAACGTCTGATAATCGCCCTGACTTCAGGTGCAGGAGATCTCAATTCAGCCTCTGCATAGTGGGCCTGTCGTGGTGTCGGCCCAAAACCTACCTCCAGCGTGTGTTTTCAGACTTCCGTCCTCACGCTCCTGGCCCACAAGCCCTCCAGATTTAGAATTCTGGAGCCACACCATAGCACTCTGCTTGCCCACCAGAAGAAAAACGTTGCCCTATGGGGCTAGCCCAGAAGCCCCAAACAAGGATCAACCTGCATGGCCCTCGACCGCACCCCAATTTCATAGGATGCCCTGGGCACTAATGCTCTGTCTGAACAGCCTGAGTCCAGACATCCCGACAGACTCCTGGACAGCAGGCTGCACACCCAGATCTTCGGACCCGCCATGGCCTTTGGCCGTGATCTCTTCCCAACCTGGGTTTTCAGGAAACTGAACCTAGACCTTATATCCAATACCTGAACAGGGGAGAACCTGATGCACAAATCAGAACGCCTCCTGGCCCATGGCAGGAGACCTTGAGGTGGGCATGCTGTCAAACTTTCAGGCTAGGAGAAAACTGCATGGCCCATGAGGCCACGCCCATGCTTGAGGGCCTCCTTCGGCACAAACACGCATTGTGGCCCTCTTGGTGAGCCCCACGTTAAGTAAGGTAAGGCCTCCCAGTGGTTGCATAGATAGCCCGCCTATGTGGCTTGCCATGTCCCTAGACCCACAATCCAAACCAGAGTTCGGGTTTTCAGGTCGCCTGTACCCAAGGCTCTGCGCTGGCATCAGTCTTTGGAGGTACACCTGAGGCAGAAAACAGGACCCCTCCCTTCCCACAGAATGACCCCAAACTTTTGGGAGCCGGGCCAAATCCACAGAGAGGGAGACTCGTCTATGGACCTTGAGGCCACCCCTGCATTCCATGGCCATTCTTGACACAAAAATCCAGAGACAAGAGCCCGAGAAACCGTCTCACACTCGTCCTTCTTTCTTGTCCTGAGGAGCTCCCCCCATGGTCTAGAGATCGGCCTTGCCATGAACTCGGCCCCAAACCTCAGCGGAATTTGTGTTTTCAGACTTCTGTCCCCAAAGCCCTGGCCCACACACCATCTAGACTGGGACCTCTTGAGCCCCACGACAGGGCAGTGACTGCCCTCTCCCAGGAAACTGTGCCTATTCCATTGGCCACAACCCTACAGTTTAGGTGAAACCGCAAAGGCCCTCGAGGCCATCCCAACAATGCAGGCTGCCCTGTACAAATAGGGGCATTCTAACAGAAGCTGAGCAGCTCCCTCCACTCAGACACAGACAGATGTCCCCAGAGATGGAAGATGGAACCGGGCAGGCTGCTAGGCAATAATCTGAACCTTAACTTTGGAGTGCCAGCATCTCTCCTCAGTGGCCTGGTTTTGAAGAACAGTATACGGGGATTTCCTGAGGCACCAAACAGAACACCTCTCATCTCCACGTGGGTAGCTTGCTCCTTGACGCTGTGTCAAACCCTCCAGGTAAGAGAATCCAGAAGGGCCCCTGAGCCACCGCCACATTCCAAGGTCTCCATTGACACAAACCCACATTATGACCCATCCTCATGAGAGTCCATTTCAACTCAGCCCCCTGGGAATCTCACCCCAGAGCCAGCCGATCAAACTGGCCTTGTCGCTAGGCGCCAATGAGAATGCAAAGTGGCTTGTCCAGGCATCCATCCTTAGAATCCCTGCTCTCGAGTCTTTCAGTAAGTGGTGTCCTGGAGCCATCCAACAGGACTCGACTGTCCCGCAGAAGGAAACCTTGCGATTTGGAGCAGCTCACAACCCCCAGCGTGGGAAAACCTCCATGGCCTCATGAGGTGCTCCCCTTCATCAAAGGGCCGTCATGGACCCAAATTCCAGCCTAAGCCAACGTCTGATAATCGCCCTGACTATATGTGCAGGAGATCTCGATTCAGCCTCTGCATAATGGGCCTGCCGTGGCCTCGACCCAAAAATATAACTCCAGCTTGTGTTTTCAAACTTCCATCCTCACGCTCCAGGCCCACAAGCCCTCCAGATTGGAAATTCCGGAGACACACCACAGCACTGTGCCTGCCCACCAGACGAAAAACATTGCCCAATGGGGCCATGATGGCAGAATAATGGACAGGGGTCCTGATGAGGCCATGAAGTTTTTCCCAGGCTGGGGCTTGTGAGCTACTCCAAACAGGAAGGTTTCCTTCTGCGGGACATGAGGAGTCTGGTTTGATGGCTCCACGTTTCCACATAGGGAAAGATTGGGTAGCAGAGCTCTCCGCATGAATGCCTTGAAAGCCCACCTCGCGTTACTATTGCAGCCGAGGAACATGGCAGATTCCATCTCGTGGCTCTGGGATGAAGTACCATGGGGGCTGAGTTGACATGCTGTCTCTTGCAGATGGGTCACAATGCTGGTTGGTGACCAGAGAGAACTTAGAATGAGGTGGTGGCTCAGGGGTCATGGAGGGTTCTCCTACCCTGAAGGTTGGACACAGCTCCCAAGAGCAGCTTATCCATCTGGGAACAGGAAGTGATCCGTTCTGTGGCTCAGGGACCACATGCTGGACCATAGGTTTGATTTCCAGAACAGGCCCTTGGGGACAGATGCCTGAAAACTTAAGGGAGGATTCCGATCATATCCTAGGGGCATGTCAGGTTCAACTTCTGACTCAAGGCCATTGACCTGGTTGTCTGCATGGAGGTAGGTGCTCAGAGTGTGTCACACTATGCATTTGGGTCCAGAGGGGCCTATGAAATTGGGGTGGGCTCAGGGGCCTTGGAGTTTTCTCCTAATCGGGAGGGTTTGGGCAACTGTTATGGGCAGAGTTTATTCAGCAGGACGGGGACAGTCCTGCAGTGTGGCTCCAGAGGCCCCATCCTGGAGGGAATGTGGGCCAGTTCTTTGGGGACAGTGTCTGCCAACACAAACTCGGCTTAGGCAGAGGGGCGAGGTGATGGCAGGCCTGATGTGCAGATCCTGAGGGCAGCTCCTCGTGATCTGAAATTAGTGCGACTGCCAGTCGGGCGCATAGGCTTTTCTCTCTGGACTGTGTGTCCAGAAGGGCCATGGAATGCAGGGCAGGCCTCATCGAGCCATGGGAGATTCGTCCTCTCTGGGGATTCTGCCCAGCTCCCAAGAGTTTGGGGTCTTTCTGGGGGAAGGAAATAGTGCTGTTTTCCATCTCAGGGGTACCCCCAAAACAGGGAATCCAGAAACGGATTCTGGGTGAGGGCATCTAGAAAACCCCATGGAGGCTTAGGATTTGGGCCCAGGGGCATGACAGGCCCGTTATGTGGGCTCCTGGTCCAGCTACCGAGGGGCCGTGTTTGAAAGAGGGCTCAGGCTTAGGTTCACAATGCCTGGTTGTGCCCAGGCCAGCCCTCATGAGTGGGCATGGTCTCATGGGCCACACATCTGGCTCCCACTGTGAGGGTGGACACCCATCCCAACAACAAGGTTTCCTGCCATGGGGAAGGAGAAGTAGTCTTTTGTGCTTCAGGTTCCCCCTTAGGCAGGGATTTGGGGTAAGGTCTGAAGAAAGATGCCTGAATACCCAGGATGGGTAGAGATGAAGGCGTTGGCGAGATCCCACCTCTTGGAAATGGGGCCCGCTCTCTGGGTGGCTGACAGAAGATCGGGGCTATGGCCATGTCAGACAGAACAATACTGCACAGGGAAGCCTCTGTTTTTGGGATGCCCTCCAGGGCCGTGTATGTTGATCCTCCTATGGGGTTTTTGGCACACCCACAGGGCCCTTCTTCTTTCTGCTGGGAATGTGGGATGCTGTGTTATGGGTCCAGAATTGTTGGTCTGGAATGCTTATGGGCCAGGAGTGTGAGGACGAAAGTCTGCAAACGCAAGCTCCAGTGAATTTCAGTGCCGAGCAAATGGCAGTTCCAATGTGCAGCGGATGATTCCAGATCTCCAGCACCTGAGGAAGGGCGAGTGTCAGATGTTCGCTACCGCTGGAATTTGTGTCCATGGTGGCTGAATAAAGGACGGCGGACCTCATGAGGCCATGGAATTTTTCCCACGCTGGGGCTTGTGAGCTGCTCCAAACAGGAAGGTTCCTTCTGCGGGACAGGGGGCTTCTGGTTTGATGGCTCCACGTTCCCCCATAGGGAAAGATTGGGTAGGAGAGCTCTCCACAGGGAATCCTGGAAAGCCCACCTCGCATTACCATTGCAGCCTAGGAATATGGCAGGTTCCATCTATGGCTCTGGGGTGAAGTACCATGGAGGCTGCGTTGACATGGTGTCTCTTGCCAATGGGTCACAGTGCTGGTTGGTTTCCAGGGAGACCTTAGAATGTGGTGGTGGCTCAGGGGCCATGCAGGGTTCTCCTACACTGAGGGTTGGACACAGCTCCCATGAGCAGTTTTTCCTTCTGGAGATAGGAGGTGATCCGTTCTGTGGCTCAAGGACCACATGCTGGACCATAGGTTTGTATTCCAGAACTGACCCTTGGGGACAGATGCCTGAAAACTTAAGGGAGGATTCCGATGAGGTCCTCGGGTCATGTCAGGTTCAATCTTCTGACTCATGTCCATTGGCCTGGAGGTAGTCTTAGGATTTGTGCCTAGGGGCATGGCAGGCCCTGTTTGCGGGCTCCTGGTCCAGCTACCAAGGGAGCTTGCTTGAAATCAGGCTCAGGCTGGGGGTCAAAATGCCTGGTTGTGCCCAGGGCGGCCCTCATGAGTGGCCGTGGTCTCATGGGCCACGCAGCTAGCTCCCACTCTGAAGGTGGACACCCATCCCAACAGCTAGGTTTCCTCCAATGGGGAAGGAGGAGTAGTCTTTTGAGCTTCAGGTTCCCCCATAGGAAGGGTTTTGGGTTAAGGTCTGGGGACGGATTCCTGAATACTCTGTTTGGGTAGAGATGAAGGCCCCTGGCCCTGGCAGTCGCACCTCTTGGAAAAGGGGCCTGCTCTCTGGGTGGCTGACAGGAGATCAGCACTCAGGTTGTGTCAGAAAGAACATTACTGCACAGGGCGGCCTCTGCTTTTGGGGTGCTCTCCAGGGCAGTGCATGTTGATCCTCCTGTGGGGTTTCTTCGCAGACCCATAGGCCCTTCTTCTCTCTGCTGGGCAGGCAGGATGCTGTGCTGTGGCTCCAGAATTGCCAGTCTGGAGGGCTTACAGGCCAGGAGTGTGAGTACGGAAGTCTCAAAACACAAGCTCCAGTGAAGTTCAGTGCCGAGCGCATGGCACTTCCAATGTGCAGGGGATGATTCCAGATCTCCAGCACTTGAGGAAGGGCGTGTGTCAGATGTTCGCTACCGCTGGAATTTGTGTCCATGATGGCTGAATAATGGACGGGGGGCCTCATGAGGCCATGGAGGTTTTCCCATGCTGGGGCTTGTGAGCTTCTCCAAACAGGAAGGTTTCCTGGGACAGGGGGAGTCTCATTTGATGGCTCCAAGTTCCCCCCTAGGGAAAGATTTGGTAGCAGAGTTCTCCGCATGGATGCCTGGAAAGGCCACCTCGCATTAACATTGCAGCCGAGGAACATGGCAGGTTCCATTTGGTGGCCCAGGGGCGACATTCCATGGTGGCTGAGTTGACATGGAGTCTCTTACTGATGGGTCACAATGCTGGTTGGTGTCCAGGGAGACCTTAGAATGTGGTGGTGGCTCAGGGTCCATGCAGACTTCTCGTACACTGAAGGTTGGACACAGTTCCCAAGAGTAGTTTTTCCTTCTGGGGACAGGAGGTGATCCGTTCTGTGGCTCGGGGACCACATGCTGGACCATAGGTTTGTATTCCACAAAGTCCCTTGGGGACCAATGCCTGAAAACTTACGGGAGGATTTCCATGAGGTCCTAGGGGCATGTCAACTTCAAACTTCTGACTCAGGGCTTTTTACCTGGGTGTCTGCCTGGAGGTTGTTGCTCAGGGTGTGTCACACTATGCATTATGGTCCAGAGTGGCCTATGAAATTGGGGTGGGCTCAGAGGCCTTGCGGGTTTCTTCTAATCGTGATGGTTTGTGTTTTCAGACTTCCGTCCTCACACTCCTGGCCCGTAAGACCTCCAGACTGGCAATACTGGAGGTAAACAGTGACAGGCAGATTTTCCTTCCAGAGGGCGGGCACATTCGTGGGGTGTGGCTCCACAGGCCCCATTCTGGAAGGCATATGGACAAGGCCTGTTGGGAAAGAGTCTGCAAACACAATCTCGGCTTAGGGTGAGGGGCGAGGTGATGGCAGGCCCGATGTGCAGACCCTGAGGGCAGCTCCTCAGGATCTGAAATTAGGGCTACTGCCAGGCTGGAGTGCAGGCTTTTCTTTCTGGGTTGTGTGTCCAGGAGGGCCATGGAATGCAGGGCTGGACTCATGGGGCCATGGGAGATTCTTCCTCTCTGGGTATTTGGCCCGGCTTCCAAGAGTTTGATGTCTTTCTGGGGGAAGGTAAGAGTGCTGTTTTCCATCTCAGGGGTCCCTCCAAAACAGGGATTCCAGAGACCGGCTCTGGGTGCGGGTGCCTGGAAAACCCCACAGAGGCTCAGGATTTGGGCCTTGGAGTGTGGCAGGTCTGGTATGTGGGCTCTTGTTCCAGCTACAGAGGAAGCTTGTTTGAAAGTGGGCTCAGGCTAATGCCCACAATGCTTGGTTGTTTCAGGGAGTCCCTCATGAGTGGGTGTTGTCTCATGGGCCACACAACCGGCTCCCACTCTGAGGGTGGACACCCATCCCAACAGCAAGGTTCCTGCCATGGGGAAAGAGGAGTAATCTTTGGCGCTTCAGCTTCTGCCATAGGCAGGGACTTGGACTAAGGTCTCGGGAGAGATGCTTGAATACCCATTGGGTAGACATGTCAGTCTCGGGTCCTGGCAGGTCCCGTGTCTTGGAAATTGGGGCTGTTCTCTGGGTGGCTGACAGGAGATCGGGGCTCAGGCTGTGTCAAACAGAACATTACTGCACAGGGCGGCCATGGTTTTTGTGGTGTCCTTCAGGGCCGTGCAGGTTGATCCTCCTACGGGTTCTCTTGGGAGACCTTTGGGCCCTTCTTTCTTTTGGGCAGGGAGGATGTTGCATTGTGGCTCCAGTATTGCCAGTCTGGAGGTCTTAAGGGCCGGGACTGTGAGGACGAAAGTCTGAAAACACAAGCTCCACTGAAGTTCAGTGCCAAGCGCATGGAAGTTCCAATGTGCAGTGGATGATTCCAGATCTCCAGCACCTGAGGAAGGGCGAGTGTCAGATGTTCGCTCCCGCTGGAATTTGTGTCCATGATGGCTGACAATTGGACGGGGGGTGCCTCATGAGGCCATGGAGGTTTTCCCACGCTGGGGCTGATGAGCTACTCCAAACAGGAAGTTTTCCTTCTGTGGGACATTGGGAGTCTGGTTTGATGGCTCCATGTTCCCCCACAGGGAAAGATTGGGTAGCTGAGCTCTCCGCATGGATGCCTGGAAAGCCCAACTTGTTTATTACCATTGCAGCCGAGGAACATGGCAGGTTCCATCTGGTGGCTCAGGGGCAAAGTACCATGGGGGCTCAGTTGACATGGAATCTCTGGCCGATTAGTCACAATGCTGGTTGGTGTCCAGGGAGACTTTAAAATGTGGTGGTGGATCATGGGCCATGCAGGGTTCTCCTAACCTGAAAGTTGGACACAGCTCCCAAGAGCAGTTTTTCCTTCTGGGGACAGGAGTTGATCCATTCTGTGGTTCAGGGACTACATGCTGGACCATAGGTTTATATTCCAGAAAGTCCCTTGGGGACAGATGTCTGAAAACTTAAGGGAGGATTCCGATGAGGTCCTAGGGGCATGTCAAGTTCAATCTTCTGGTTCAGGGCCATGGCTGGAGGTAGGTGCTCAGAGTGTGTCACACTACGCTCTTGGGTCTAGAGCAGCCTAGGATAATGGGGTGGGCTTAGGGTCCTTGCAGGTTTCTCCTAATCGGGAGGTTTTGGGCAACTGTGATGGGTAGAGTTTCCTTCGGGGCGGCGGGCACAGTTCTGCAGTGTGACTCCAGAGTCCCCATCCTGGAAGGCATATGGGCCAAACCTGTGGGGACAGAGTCTGCAAACACAAATTCAGCTTAGGGTTAGGGGCGAGATCATGTCAGACTCGATGTGCAGACCCTGAGGGCAGCTCCTCGGGGATTTGAAATTAGGGAGACTGCGAGGTGGGAGCGCAGGTGTTTCCATCTGGATTGTGCATCCAAGAGGGCCATGGAATGCAGGGCTGGCCTCATAGAACAATGGGAGTTTCTGCCTCTCTGGGGATGCTGCATGGCTCACAAGAGTTTGTTGCTTTCTGGGGGAAGGGAAGAGTGCTGTTTTCCATTTCATGGGTCCCCCCAAAAATGGGAATCCAGAGATGGGCTCTGGGTGCGGGTGCCTGGAAACCCCGAAGGAGACTTTGAATTTGGGACTTGGGGCATGGCTGGCCCGGTATGAGAGCTCCTGGTCCAGCTACCGAGGGGTCTTGCTTAAAAGCAGGCTCAGACTGAGGGTCACAATGACTGCTTGTGCCCTGGGCGGCCCTCATGAGTGGGTGTGGTCTCATGGGCCACGCAGCAGGCTCCCACTCTGAGGGTTGACACCCATCTCAACAGCAAGGTTTCCTGCCACTCATAAGTAGGAGTAGTCTTTTGTGCTTCAGGTTCCCCCATAGGCAGGGTTTGGGGCTAAAGTCTGGGGCAGATGCCTGAAGACCCAGGTTGGGTAGAGATGACAGCTTCAGGCCCTGGCAGGTCCCACCTCGTGGAAATGGGTCCTGCTCTCTGGGTGGCTGACATGAGATCGGGGCTCAGGCCGTGTCAGACAGAACATTACTGCACAGGGGGGCCTGTGTTTTTGGGGTGCCCTCCATGGCCGTGAAGGTTGATCCACCTGTGGGGTTTCTTGGCAGACCCATAGGGAACTTCTTCTTTCTGTTGGGTAGGCAGGATGCTGCCTTGTGGCTCCAGAATTGCCGGTCTGAAGTGATTATGCCCAGGAGTGTGAGGAAGGAAGTTTGAAAACACAAGGTTCTGTGAAGTTCAGTGCCGAAAGCATGGCAGTTCCAATGTGCAGTGGATGATTCCAGATCTCCAGCACCTGAGGAAGGGCGAGTGTCAGATTTTCACACCAGCTGGAATTTGTGTCCCTGAGGGCTGAATAATGAATGGGTAGGTCTCATGAGGCCGTGGGTTTTTCCCACGCTGGGGCTTGTGAGCTTCTCCAAACAGGAAGGTTTCCTTCTGTGGGACAGTAGGAGACTGGTTTGATGGCTCTAAGTTCCCCCATAGGCAAAGATTGGGTAGCAGAGCTTTCCACATGGATGCCTGGAAAGCCCACTTCGTATTAACATTGCAGCAGAAGCACATGGCAGGTTCCTTTTGGTGGCCCAGGGGCAAAATTCCATGGTGGCTGAGTTGACATGGAGTCTCATGCCCATGGGTCACAATGCTAATTGGTGTCCAGGGAGACCTTAGAATGTGGTAGTGGCTCAGGGGCCATTCAGGGTTCTCCTACCCTGAACGTTGGACACAGCTCCAAAGAGCAGTTTTTCCTTCTGGGGACAGGAGGTGATCCGTTCTGTGGCTCAGGGACCATATACTGGACCATAGGTTTGTATTCTAGAACAGGCCTTTGGAAAAAGATGCCTGAAAACCTAAGGGAGGGTTCCAATGAGGTCCTAGGGGCATGTCAGGTTCAATCTTCTGACTCGGGGCCATTGACCTGGGTCTGCCTAGAGGTCGGTGCTCAGGGTGTGTCACACTGCACATTTGGGTCCAGAGCGACCTATGAAATTGGGTTGGGCTCAGAGGCCATGAAGATTTCTCCTAATCAGGAGGGTTTGGGCAACTGTGACAGCAGAATTTCTTCCGGGAGGATGGGCACAATCCTTTGGTGTGGCTCCAGAGGCCCCATCCTGGAGGGAATGTGGGCCAGGCCTTTGGAAACAGATTCTGCAAACACAATCTCGGCTTAGGGGCAAGGTGATAGCAGGTCCGATGTGAAGACCCTGAGGGCAGCTCCTCGGTATCTGATATGAAGGCTACTGTGAGGCAGGAGCGCATTCTTTTATGTCTGGATTGTGTGTCCAGGAGGGGCCAGGAATGAAGGGCTGGCCTCTAGGGGCCATGGAAGAGTCTTCCTCTGGGATACTGCCCAGCTCCCAAGAGTTTGGTGTCTTTCCAGGGGTTGTTGTTTTCCATCTCAGGGGTTCCCCCAAAACAGGGAATCCAGAGATGGGCTCTGGGTGCGGGCGCCTGGGAAACCCCACGTAGCATTAGGATTTGGGCCTTGGGGCATTGCAGGCCCGTTATGTGGGCTCCTGGTCCAGCTACCCAGGGGGCTTGTATGAAAGCGGTCTCAGGCTGAAGGTCACAATGCCTGTTTGTACTCAGGGCAGCCCTCATGAGTGGGCATGGTCTAATGGGCCCCGCAGCAGGCTCCCACTCTGAGGGTGGACACCCATCCCAACAGCAAGGTTTCCTGCCATTCGTAAGTAGGAGTAGTCTTTTGTGCTTCAGGTTTCCCTATAGACAGGTACTTGGGTAAGGTCGGGGGACAGATGACTGAATAACCAGGTTGGGTAGAGATGTCGGCCTCGGGCCCTGGGAGGTCCCACCTCTTGGAAATGGGGCCCGCTCTCTGGGTGGCTGGGAGGAGATCGGGGCTCAGTTCTTGTCAGACAGAACATTACAGTACAGGGCGACCTCTGTTTTTGCGGTGCCCTCCAGGGCCGTGCAGGTTCATCCTCCTGTGGGGTTTCTTGGCAGATCCATAGGGCCCTTCTTCTTTCTGCTAGGCAGGCAGGATACTGCGTTGTGTCTCCAGAATTGCCGGACTGGAGGCCTTAGGGGCCAGGAGTGTGAGGACGGAAGTCTGAAAACACAAGGTCCTGTGAAGTTTAGTGCCGACCTCATGGAAGTTCCAATAGGCAGCAGATGATGCCAGATCTCCAGCACCTGAGGAAGGGCGAGTGTCAGATGTTCGCTCTCACTAGAATTTGTGTCCATGATGGCTGAATAATGGATGGGGGGGGCGCTCATGAGGCCATGGAGGTTTTCCCACGCTGGGGCTTGTGAGCTGCTCCAACAGGAAGGTTTCCTTCTGTGGGATAGGGGGAGTCTGGTTTTATGGCTCCAGTTTCCCCCATAGGGCAAGATTGGGCATCAGAGCTCTCCGCATGGATGCCTGGAAATCCCACCTCTTGTTATCATTGCAGCCTAGGAACATGGCAGGTTCCATCTGGTGGCTCTGGGGCGAAGTACCATGGAGGCTGATTTGACATGGAGTCTCTGGCCAATTGGTCACAATGCTGGTTGGTGTCCAGGGAGACCTTAAAATGTGGTGTTGGCTCAGGGGACATTCAGAGTTCTCCTACCCTGAAGGTTGGACACAGCTCCTAAGAGCAGTTTTTCCCTCTGGGGACAGGAGGTAATCCCTTCTGTGGCTCAGGAACCACATGCTGGACCATAGGATTATATTCCAGAAAAGACCCTTAGGAAGAGATGCCTGAAAATTTAAGGGGGGGGGTTCTGATTAGGTCCTAGGGACATACTAGTTTCAAACCTCTGACTCCAGGCCATTGACCCTGGTGTCTGACTGGAGGTAGGTGCTCAGGGTGTGTCACACTGTGCATTTGGGTCCAGAGCGGTCTAGGAAATTGGGGTGGGCTCAGGGTCCTTGCAGGTTTCTCCTAATTGGGAGGGTTTGGCAACTGTGATGGATAGAGTTTCCTTCAGGAGGGGGGCATAGTCCTGCGGTGTGGCTCCAGAGGACCCATCCTGGAGGGCATGTGGGCCAAGCCTTTGGGGAAAGAGTCTGCAAACACAAACTCAGGTTAGGATTAGTGGTGAGGTGAAGGCAGGCCTGATGTGCACACTGAGGGCAGCTCCCCGGGATCTGAAATTAGGGCGAATGCGAGGCTGTAGCGCAGACTTTTCTATCTGGATTGTGTGTCCAGGAGGGACAGGGAATACAGGGCTGGCCTCATGGGGCCATGGGACATTCTTCCTCTCTGGGGATTCTGCTGGGCTCCCAAGATTTTTCTTTCTTTCTGGGGGAAGAGAAGAGTGCTGTTTTCCATCTCAGGAGTCCCGCAAATGCAGGGAATCCAAAGACTGTTTCTGGGTGTGGGCACCTGGAAAACTCCACAGAGGCTTCGGATTTGTGCCTTGGGGCATGTCAGGCCTGGTATGCAGGATCCTGGTCCAGCTATCGAGGGGGCTTGTTTGAAAGCAGGCTCAGGCTGAGGGTCACAATGTCTGATTATTCCCAGGGAGGCTGTCAAGTGTGGGCATTTTATCATGGTCCACGCAACTGGCTCCCACACTGAGGGCAGACACCCATCCCAACAGCAAGGTTTCCTGCCATGGGTGAGGAGTAATCTTTTGCACTTCAGGTTCCCCCATAGGCAGGGATTTGAGCTAAGGTCTGGGGACAGATGCCTGAATACCCAGGTTGGGTAGAGATGACGGCTTCTGACCCTGGAAGGTCCCACCTCTTGGAAATGGGGCCTGCTCTCTGAGTGGCTGGCAGAAGATCAGGGCTCAGGCCATGTCAGACAGAACATTATTGCACAGGGCGGTCTCTGTTTTTGGGGTGCCCTCCAGGGCCGTGCATGTTGATTCTCCTCTGGGGTTTCTTGGCAGATCCGTAGGGCCCTTCTTTCTGCTGGGCAAGCAAGATGCTGCATTGTGGCTACAGAATTGTCTGTCTGGTGGGCTTATGGGCCTGGAGTGTGAGGACGGAAGTCTGAAAACACAAGGTCCAGTGAAATTCAGTGCCGAGTGCATGGCAGTTTCAATGTGCAGCGGATGATTCTAGATCTCTAGCACCTGAGGAAGACGAGAGTCAGTTGTTAGTTCCCAGTGGAATTTGTGTCCATGATGATGGACACATGATCCATGATGGCTGAATGATGACTGGGGGACCTCATTAGACCATGTAGTTTTTCCCACACTGGGGATTGTGAGCTGCTCCAAATAGGAAGGTTTCTTTCTGCGGGACAGGGGGAGTCTCTTTTGATGTTTCCAAATTCCCCCATAGGGAAAAATTGGGTAGCAGAGGTCTCCACATGGATGTCTGGAAAGCCCACCTAGCATTAACATTGTAGCCGAGGAACATGGTCGGTTCTGTCTGATGGCTCTGCAGCGAGGTACCATGGGGGCTGAGTAGACATGGAGTCTCTTGCCGATGGGTCACAATGCTGCTTGGTGTCCAGGCAGAACTTAGAATGTGGTGGTGGCTCAGGGGCCATGCATGGTTCTCCTGCCCTGAAGGTTGGACACAACTTCCAAGATCAGTTTTTCCTTCTGGGGAGAGGAGTTGATCCGTTCTGTGGCTCAGGGACTGCGTGCTGGACAATAGGTTTGTATTCCAGAACAGGCCTTTGGGGACAGATGCCTGAAAACTTAAGGGAGGTTTCCGATGAGGTTCTAGGGGCATATCAGGTTCAATCTTCTGACTCAGGACCCTTGGCTTTGGTTTCTGCCTGGAGGTCGGTGCTCAGGGTATGTCACACTGCTCATTTGGGTCCAGAGCAGCCTATGAAATTGGCGTTGGCTAAGGGGCCTTGCAGGTTTCTCCTAATTGGGAGGGTTTGGGCAACTGTCATGGGCAGAATTTGGTTTGGAAGGGCGGGCACAATCCTACGGTGTGGCTCCAGAGGACCCATCCTGGAGGTTATGTAGGCCAGGCCTTTGGGGACCAAGCCTGCAAACAGAAACTCGGCTTAGGCTGAGGGGTGAGGTAGTGGCAGGCCCAATGTGTAGACACTGAGGTCAGGTCCTCGGGATCTGAGATTAGGGTGACTGCGAGGCGGGAGGGCAGTCTTTTATGTCTGGATTGTGTGTCGCGGACGGTCGTGGAATGCAGGGCTGGCCTCATGGGGCCATGGGAGATTCTTACTCTATGTGGATTCCGCCCGGGTCCCAAGGGTTTGGTGTCTTTCTGGGGGGAAGGGAAGAGTGCTGTTTTCCATCTCAGGGGTTTCCGCAAAATAGGGAATCCAGAGACGGGTTCTGGGTGCGGGTCCCTGGAAAACCCCACAGAGGCTTAGGTTTTGGGCCTTGGGGCATGGCAGGCCAGTTAGGCGGGCTCTTGGTCCAGCTCCCAAGGGGGCTTGTTGGAAAGGGTGTTCAGGCTGAGAGTGACCATGTCTGGTTGTGCCCAGGGCGGCCCTCATGAGTGGGCGTGGTCTCATGGGCCATGCAGGTGGCTCCCACTCTGAGGTTGGACACTCATCCCAACAGCAAGGTTTCCTGCCATTGGGAAGTAGGAATAGTCTTTTGTGCTTCAGTTTCCCCCATAGGCAGGGATTTTTGCTAAGGTCTCAGGACAGATGCCTGAATACCCAGGTTGGGTAGTGGTGATGGTCTTGGGCCCTGGCAGGTCCCACCTCTTGGAAATGATGCCCGCTATCTGGGTGGCCGACAGGATATCGGGGCTCAGGCTGTGTCAAACAGAACATTACTGCACAGGGGCCCTCTGTTTTTGGGGTGCCCTTCAGGGCCGTGCAGGTTCATCCTCCTGTGGGCTTTTGTGGCAGACCCATAGGGCCATTCTTCTTTCTGGTGGGCAGGCATGATGCTGTGTTGTGACTCCAGAATTGCCGGTCTGGAGGGCTTATGGGCCAGGAGTTTGTGGACGGATGTCTGAAAACACAAGCTCCCCTGAGGTTCAGTGTCAAGTGCATGGCAGTTCCAGTGTGCAGTGGATGATTCCAGATCTCCAGGACCTGAGAAAGGGTGAGTGTCAGATGTTCGCTCCCACTGGAATTTGTGTCCATGATGGCTGAATAATGAATGGGCGGACCTCATGAGGCCATGGAGGTTTTCCCACGCTGGGGTTTGTGAGCTCCTTCAAACAGGAAGTATTCCTTCTGTGGGACAGGGGGAGAATGGTTTGATGGCTCCAAGTTTCCCCATAGGGAATGATAGGGTAGCAGAGCTTTCCGCATGGATGCCTGGAAAGCCCACCTTGCATTACCATTGCAACCGAGGGACATGGCAGGTTCCATCTGGTGGCTCTGGAGCAAAGTACCATGGGGAAAGAGTTGACATGGAGTCTCTTGTCGATGGATCACAATGCTGGTTGGTATCCAGGGAGACCTTAGAATATGGTGGTGGCTCAGGGGCCATGCAGGGTTCTCCTACCCTGAAGGTTGGACACAGTTCCCAAGAGCAGTTTTTCCTTCTGGGGACAGGAGGTGATCCATTCTGTGGCTCAAGGACCACATGCTGAACCAGAGGTTTGTATTCCAGAATAGACCCTTGGGTACCGATGCCTGGAAACTTAAGGGAGGGTTCCAATGAGGCCCTAGGGGCATGTCAGGTTCAATCTTCTGACTCAGGGCCATTGAGTTGGGTGTCTGCCTGGATGTTGGTGCTCAGGATGTGTCACACTGCACATTTGGATCCAGAGCGGCCTACGAAATTGGGGTGGGCTTAGGGGCTTTGCAGGTTTCTCATAATCAGGATGGTTTGAGCCACTGTGACGGGCAGAGTTTCCTTCAGGAGGGCATACACAGTCCTGCCCTGGTGTGGCTCCAGAGGCCTCATCCTGGAGTGCATGTGGGTCAGGCCTTTGCTGATGGAGACTGTAAACACAAACTCAGCTTAGGGTTAGGGGCGAGGTGATGGCAGGCCCGATGTGCCAACCTTGAGGGCAGCTCTTCGGGATCTGAAATTAGGGCGACTGCCAGGGGGGAGTGCAGGCTTTTCTGTCTGGATTGGGTGTCCAGGAGGGCCGTGGAATGCAGGGCTGTCCTCATTGGGCCATGGGAGATTCCTCCTCTGGGGATTCTGCCCGGCTCCCAAGAGTTTGGTATCTCTCTGGTGGAAGTGAGAAGTGCTGATTTATATCTCAGGGATCCCTCTAATAGTGAATCCAGAGACGGGCTCTGGGTACGGGTGCCATTAAAAACCCACGTAGGTAAGATTTGGGCCTAGATGCGTGGCAGGCCCGGTATGCTGGCTCCTGGTCCATCTATCGAGGGTTTTGTTGGAAATCAGGCTCAGGCTGAGAGTCACAATGTCTGGTTGTGCCCAGGGTGGCCCTCATGAGTGGGCATGGTCTCATGGGCCATGCAGCTGGCTCCCACTCTGAGGGTGGACACCTATCCCAAAAGCAAGGTTTCTTTCCATGGAAAGGAGGAGTATTCTTTTGTGCTTCAGGCTCCCCCATAGGCAGGGATTTTGGCTAAGGTCTGGGGACATTTGTCTGAATACCCAGGTTCGGTAGAGATGATGGCCTCGGGCCCTGGCAGGTCCCACCTCTTGGAAATGGGGCCCGCTCTCTGGGTGGCTGATAGGAGATCGGGGCTCAAGCCGCGTCAGGCAGAAAATTACTGCAAAGGGCGGCCTCTGTTTTTGGGGTGCCCTCCAGGGCCGTGCAGGTTGATCCTCCTCTGGGGTTTCTTGGCAGACCCATCGGGACCTTCTTCTTTCTGCTTGGCAGGCAGGATGCTGCGTTGTGGCTCTAGAATTGCTGGTTCAGAGGGCTTACATGTCAGGAGTGTGAGGATGGAAGTCTGAAAACAAAATCTCCAGTGAAGTTCTGTGCTGTGTGCATGGCAGTTCCAATGTGCAGCAGATGATTCCAGACCTCTTGGACCTGAGGATGGGCGAGTGCCAGATGTTCGCCCCCACTGGAATTTTTGTCCATGCTGGCTGAATAAGGGACGGGAGTTGCCCTCCTTGGGCCATGGAGTTTTTCCCACACTGGGGCTTGTGAGCGGCTCCAAACTGGAAGGTTTCCTTCTTCGGAACAGGGAGAGTCTGGTTTGATGGCTCCACGTTCCCCATCGGAAAAGATTGGATAGCAGAGCTCTCTGCATGGATGCCTGGAAAGCCCACCTCGCGATACCATTGCAGCTGATTAACATGGCCCGTTCCATCTGGTGGCTCTTGGGTGAAGTACCATGGGGGCTGAGTTGACATGGAGTCTCTTGCGGATGGGTCACAATGCTGATTGGTGTCCAGGGAGACCTTAGAATGTGGTGGTGGCTCAGGGGTCATGCAGGGTTGTCCTACCCTGAAGGTTGGACACAGCTCCCAAATGCAGTTTTTCCTTCTGGGGACAGGAGGTGATCTGTTCTGTGGCTCAGGGACCTCATGCTGGACCATAGGTTTGTATTCCTGAGCAGGCCTTTGCGGGCAGATTCCTGAAAATTAAGGGGGGGTTCTGATGAAGTCCTAGGGTCATGTCAGGTTCAATCTTCTGACTCAGGGCCGATGACCTGGGTATCTTTCTGGAGGTAGGTGGTCAGGAAGTGTCACACTGCTCATTTGGATGCAGAGCGGCCTACAAAATTTGGGTTAGCTCAGGGGCCTAGTAGGTTTCTCCTAATCAGTAGGGTTTGGGCCACTGTGACAGACAGAGATTCCTTCAGGAGGGTGGGCACAGTCCTGCGGTGTGGCTCCCGAATCCCCATCCTGAAGGGCATGTGGGCTAGGCCTTTGGGGATAGAGTCTACAAACACAAACTCAGCATAGGGTTAGGGGCAAGATGTTGGCAGGCCTGATGTGCAGTCCCTGAGGGCAGCTCTTCGGGATCTGAAATTAGGGTGACTGCCAGGCGGGAGCGCAGGCTTTTCTTTCTGGATTGTGTGTCCAGGAGGGCTGTGGAATGCAGGGATGGCCTCATGGGGCCATGGGAGATTCTTCCTCTCTGGAGATTCTGTCAGACTCCCAAGAATTTGGTGTCTTCCCAGGGGATGGGAAGAGTGCTGTTTTCCATCTCAGGGTTCCCCAAAAATGAGGGATTCCAGAGACGGGTTCTGCATCCAGGAGCCTGGAAAACACCACTGAGGGTTCTGATTTGAGCATAAAGGTGTTGGCAGGCCCGGTGTGCATGCTCCTGGTCCAGCTACTGTGGGGGCTTGTTTGAAAGCAGGCCTAGGCTGAGGTTCCCAATACCTGTTTGTGCCCAGGGCGGCCCTCATGACTGGGCATGGTCTCACGGACCATGCACCTGGGTCCCACATGGAGGGTTGGACACCCATCCCAACAGCAAGGTTTTCTGCCATGGGGAAGAAGGAGTAGTCTTTGATGCTTCAGGTTCCCCCATAGGCAGGGATTTGAACTAAGGTCTGGGGAGAGATGCCTGAATACCCAGGTTGCATAGAGATGACAGCTTCAGGCCATGGCAGGTCCCACCTGCTGGATATGGCACCCGCTATCTGGGTGGCTGACAGGAGGTAGGACTCTGGCTGTGTCAGACAGAGCATAAGTGCACAGGATGTCCTCTGATACTGGGGTGCTCTGGGGTGCAGTGCAGGTGGATCCTCATGTGGGGTTTCTGGGAAGACCCATAGTGCACTTTTTCTTTGGGGTTGGCAGGCAGAATCCTGCATTGTTGCATCAGAATTCCCAATCTGGGGTGCTTGTGGACCAGGAGTGTGAAGACCGAAGTCAGAAATCACAAGCTATGGTTTAGTTCAGTGCCAAGCGCATGGCACTTCCAAGGTGCAGCAGCTGATTCGAGATCTCCAGCACCTGTGTAAGGGCGAGTGTCAGATGTTCACTCATGGTGATCTTTGTCTCCATAATGGCCGACTAATGGAGGGGTGGCCCAATGAGGCCATGGAGGTTATCCCACGCTTGGCCTTGTGAGCTGCTCCAAACAGCAAGGTTTCCTTCTGCGGGACAGGTGGAGTTCGCTTTGATGGCTCCCATGTCCCCATATGGAATGATTGCGTAGCAGAACTCTCTGCATGGATGCATGCAAAGCCACCTCGAGTTACCTTTGCAGCCAAGTTACATGTCAGGTTCAGTCTCGTGGCTCTGGGGCAAAGCAACAACGGGACTGAGTTGGCATGGACTCTCATGCTGATGAGTCACAATGTTGGTTTGTGTCCGGGGTGACTGAAGAATGTGGCAGTGGTTCAGGGACCATGCAGTATTGTCCTATCCTGGGAGTTGGGCACAGCTCCCAAGAGCAAGTTTTTCCTCTGGGGATAGGAGAGGGTTGAGTTGTGTGGCTCAGGAGCCACCTGTTGGACCATAAGATGGTATTGGAGAATAGGCCTCTGGGAACAGATGCCTGAAAACCTAAGCTTGGGTTCCTAGAAGGTTCTAGGAGCATGCCAGGTTTAATCATTTGAGTCAGGGCACTGACCTGTGTGTCTGCCTTGAGACAGGGGCACAGGGTGTGTCTGACTGCCCACTTGTGGACAGACAGCTCTACAAACTTGCGGTGGAATCACCGGCCTTGCAGGTTTCTTCTTATCTGGAGGGTTTGGACAACTGTGACAGGCAGCATTTCCTTTGCGAGGGCAGGCACAGTCCTGTGGTGTGGCTCCAGAGGCCCCATCCTGTAGGGCATGTGAGCCAGGGATTTGAGGACAGAAGTCTGCAAACACAAACTCGGGTTAGGCTTAGGGGCAAGGTGATCACTGGCACGATCTGTATACCCTGAGGACAGTTCCTCGGGATCTGAAATGAGGGCGACTGGGAGGTGGTAGCGCCGGCTTTTCTGTCTGGATTGTGTGTCCAGGATGGCCACAGAATGCAGGGGTGACCTCATGGGGCATTGGGAGATTCCTCCTCTCTGGGGATTTTGCTCGGATCCCAATAGTTTGTTGACTTTCTGGGGTAAGGGAAGAGTGCTGTTTTCCATCTCAGAGGTCCCCTCTAAACAGGGATTCCAGAGACGGGCTCTCCATCTGGGCGCCTGAAAAACCCCACTGAGGGGTATGATTTGGGCCTTGGGGCATGGCAGTCCCAGTATGCATGTTCTTGGTCCAGCTTCCGAATGCACTTGTTTGAAAGCATGCTCAGGCAGTGGTTCCCAATGTCTGTTTGTGTACAGGGCAGCCCTCATGACTGGACATGGTCTTAGGGGTCATGGAGTTGTCTCCCACAGTGAGGGTTGGACACCCATCCCACCAACAAGGTTTTCTACCATGTCTTTTGTGCTTCAGCTTCCCCCATAGGCAGGGATTTGAGCTAAGGTCTGGGGACAGATGCCTGAATACCCAGGTTGGGTAGAGATGACGGAGTCGGGCCCCTGCAGGTCCACCTCTTAGAAATGTTGGCCACTCTCTGGGTGGCTGACAGGAGATCAGGGCTCAGGCCGTGTCAGACAGAACATTACTGCACAGGGCGGCCTCTGTCTTTGGGGTACCCTCCAGGGCCATGCAGGTGATCCTCCTGTGGGGTTTCTTGGCAGACCCATAAGGCCCTTCTACTTTCTGCTGGGCAGACAGGATGCTGCATTGTGGCTCCAGATTTGCCGGTCTGGAGGGCTGATGGGCCAGGAGTGTGAGGACGGAAGTCTGAAAACACAAGCTCCAGGGAAGTTCAGTGGCAAGGGCATGGCAGTTCCAATGTGCAGCGGATGATTCCAGATCTTCAGCACCTGATGAAGGGTGAGTCGCCCAAACTATTGGGAGCCGCGTAGAATCCAGACAGAAAAGCCTGTCCTACTGTCTCCCAGTGGCCCTCATTTCAGATCCCGAGGAGCTGTCCTCAGAGTCTGCATATCGTGCCTGTGATCACCTTGCCCCTAAGCCCAACCCGATGTTTAGGACCTCCTCAGAACCCTAGCTTAGGTTTCAAGGCATCTGACCCCAGCGGCCTACTCTCCAAAACCAACTTTTGGTCCAACATGTGGTGCCTGAGCCACACATCAGAACCCCCTCCTGTCCCCAGAAGGAAAACTTGCTCTTGGGAGCTGTGCCCAAACCTCAGGGTAGGAGAATCCTGCATGACCCGTGAGCCACCACTACATTCTAAGGTTTCCCTGGATACAAACCACCATTGTGACCCACAGCATGAGAGTCCATGTCAACTCAGCCCATTGTTGCTTCGCCCCTGAGCCACCAGATTGAAGCTGCCACGTTCCTGGGCTGCAGTGGTTACGTGAGGTGGGCTTTCCATGCATCCATGCGGAGAGTTCTGTTACCCAATCATTCCATATGGGGGACACTGGAGCTATCAAAGTGAACTCCGCCTGTCCTGCAGAAGGAAACCTTGCTGTTTGGAGCAGCTCACAAGCCCCAGTGTGGGATAACCTTCATAGGTTCATAGGAAAATCCCTCCATTAGTCGGCCATCATGGACACAAACTCCAGCGTGAGCGAACATATGACACTCGTCCTTACTCAGGGGCTGGAGATCTCGAATCAGCCGCTGTACTTTGGAAGTGCCATGTGCTCGGCACTGAACTAAACGATAGCTTGTGTTTTCTGACTTCCGTCTTCACACTCCTGGCCCGCAAGTCCTAAAGACTGGGAAATCTGGAGCCACAACGCAGCATTCTACCTTCCCACCACAAAGAAGAAGTGTGCTATGGGACTGCCAAGAAACCCCACATGAGGTTCCACATGTATGGCCCTCGAGGGCACTCCATATCAGAGGCTGCCCTGTGCCCTAATGCTATGTCTGACACAGCCTGAGCCCCGACCTTCCATCAGCCACCCAAAGAGCGGACCCCATATTCAGCAGATGGGACCTGCCATGGCCCGAGGCCATCATCTCTACATAATCTGGCTATTCAGGCATCTGTCTCCAGACCTTAGCTCAAATCGCTACCTATGGGGGAACCTGAAGCAGAAAAGACTACTCCTCCTTCCCCATGGCAGGAAACCTTGTTGTTGGGATTGGTGCTGACCCTCAGTGTGGGAGACAGCTGTATTGCCCATGAGACCACACCCAGTCATGAGGGCCGCCCTGGGCACAAACAGACATTGTGACCCTCAGTATGAGCCCACTTTTAAACAAGTCCCCTCGGTAGCTGGACCAGATACACGCATACCGGGCCCGCCATGCCCCTAGGCCCAAATCATACCCCTCAGTAGGGTTTTCAGGCACACAGATGCAGAGCCCTTTGCTCGAATCCCTGTTCTGGGGGCACCCCTGAGATGGAAAACAGCACTCTTCCTTTCCCTCATAAAGACACCAAACTCTTGGGAGCCAGGCAGAATCCCCAGAGAGGAAGATCTCCCTTGGACCCATGAGGACACCCCCACATTCCACGACCATCCTGGACACACAATCCAGACAGAAAATCCTGTGCTACCGCCTCCCAGTGGCCCTTATTTCAGATTCCGAGGAGCTGTCCTCAGGGTCTGCATATCGCGTCTGTGATCACCTTACCCCTAAGCCTAACCCGAGTTTTTGTTTGTGGACTTCTGTCCCCAAAGCCCTGGCCCAAATGCCCTCCAGGATGGGGCCTCTGGAACCACACTGCAGGACTGTGCCTGCCCTCCTGAAGGAATCTCTGCCCATCACAGTGGCCCAAACCATCCAGATTAGGAGAAACCTGCAAGGCCCCTGAGTCCACCCCAATTCCCTAGAGCTTTCTGGCCCCATGTGAGAAATCCGACACAATCCAGGCACCTGCCTTCAGGCAGACACCCAGGTCAATGGCCCTCATAACATTGAGCCTGACATGCACCTAGGACCTACTCGGAACTCTAGCTTAGGTTTCCAGGCATCTGTCCCCATCGGCCTACTCTCCAATACCATCTTTTGGTCTAAGATATGGTCCCTGAGCCACACCACAGAACACCCTCCTGTCCCCGGCAGGAAAACTTGCTCTTGGGAGCTGTGCCCAGCCCTCAGGGTAGGAGAATCCTGCATGACCCCTGAGCCACCGCCACATTCAAGGTCTCCCTGGACACAAAACAGCATTGAGACCCATCAGTATAAGTGTCTATGTCAACTCAGCCCTCTTGTTGCTTCAACCCAGTGCCACCAGATTGAAGCTGCTTCCATCTTGGGCTCCAATGGTAATTCGAGGTGGGTTTTCCAGGCATCCATGCGGAGAATTCTGCTACCCAATCATTCCATATGGGGACAGTGGAGCCAACAAAACGGACTACCCCATTCCGCAGAATGAAACTTGCTGTTTGGAGCAGCTCGCAAGCCCCAGTGTGGGATAACCTCCATGGCCTCATTGGGCCACCCCTCCATTAGTCGGCCATCATGGACGCAAACTCTAGCTTGAGTGAACATCTTACACTCGCCCTTACTCAGGTGCTGGACATCTTGAATCAGCCGCTGCACTTTGGAAGTGCCATGCACTCGGTACTGAACATAACCATATCTTGTGTTTTCTGACTTCCGTCCTCACTCTTCTGGCCCGCAATCCCTCCAGATTCGGTATTCTAGAGGCACAACGCAGCATTCTACTTGCCCATCGCAAAGAAGTAGTGCACTATGGCTTGCCAATGTTGGGGCTTATTCCACGTTAAAACCTGCTAAACCCCTAGGGCCTGCCTGGCCCTACATCACCATAGTGACTCCATGTTGCCTAGGTAGACATTTTGTGTTTAATAAATGCCTAAGCAGGTACTGATATCAGTTCCAGGTAACTGTTTCTAAAACACATCCCTAAAACAAGGCCATTTTGTTGTTTAAGAAATGCCTCAGCAGTTACTAGTATCAATTCCAGATAACCGTTACTAAAACACACAGGGAGGAGACATCCAATCAGCCAAAGCCACATATGTAGATGTCTGCAGTTGTGCCCTATAAACCTAGCCTGTACGACCAAGGGGTGGTCGCTGTCTTTTGAGGTGGCCCTGGCCAGTCAGTCTGATGTTTAATGCTTGGCATAGAATAAAACTTTACCTAACTTTCACTTGTCTCAGTCTCATTCCCCTGGCCGGCCAGTCTACCTTCTAATGCTTGGCATAGAATAAGGCTTTGCATTACTTTCACTTTGTCTCAGTCTCCTTCCTTTGATAAAGTACCCAACATTTGGGGGCTCATCCGCAATCAAACAACGAGAACTGAGCCAGCATCAGAATTTCTGGGAAAAGCCTCTGGAGATAAGATCTCAAGATTATATTTTGTGAGATGCAGTGCATCTGTCTGGTTGCAGAGATCCAGGGTATGGCCCACCAGGGAGAAGTTGGATGCAGCCATGCTCTCCAGGGCTGGAGTGGTTACGGGGACACCCCATACCTCTTCTGGTAGATCACCAAGGGGTTCAAGTCTTCCTAGGTGGTCAGGGAACCGAGAAAACCCCCACCAGCCGCTGGGTCTGTAGTTGTCTTTGTCTTATCTTTTTGTTGTCTATTCTGTTGCTGGTTTCTAGGGGACTGAGAAAATCCCCACTGGCGAATGTTTGTAGGGGATCGAAAAAATCCCCACCAGCGGCAAGTTCTGGGTAAAAGCTGCTGGGTCTGTGGTTGTCTTTGTCTTGTCTCTTTCCTGTCTGTTGTGTGACTCATTTGTAGGGGACCGAGAAAATCCCCACCAGCGGAGGTTCTGGGTAAGGACTGCTGGGTCTATGGTTGTCTGTGTCTTGTCCTTTTGTTGTCTGTTATGTTGTTTGTTGTGCTTGAAGAAATGGTTCAAACAGAGAGTAAGGGGACTCTGACTTTCATCTCTACCTTCCTCCTAATATATATGGGACTTCTCCCTTGCTCATTTCTTGTGTTAATGGCTATAACTGGAGCCAACTGTGGTTAATCTAACTCGAAACAGAGACTTTAAGGAATATTCCCAAGTAGCTTCCAAAACTCCCTTTGTTTCAGGGAAGTTCCTTGCTTTCTCTGGCCTGACATGGACTGCCTGGCCCTCCCCTTGCTGACAGAGCCTTCTGGCAGCACTTTGTTCTTCTGTCTCCCCCTTCGGTTTCTGCACCAGCTTCAGTGTGGTCTGCATAACTGGCCTCTAGACCACCCTCAGTGCTTCCTACACCACAGATCCTTCTTTCTTCACTGTCAAGAAACAAAAAGAGCACACCGTGGACATAACTCCCCCCACTCCAGATCTTCCCACCCGTGTCTCAGGTAAACATTAAAAATGGAGTGGGTCCAGGTGAAACGTAAATCAGTATTTAACCTAAATTAAGATTTTTGGTTTAATTAAGGTAGACATGTCTTTAAAGTTACAGCAGTAAAATGAAACTTCAATCAAAGTTTACTGAAGGTCAAATAAGGTCATGTTATTTGTTAAAATCTGTTAGCAAATAAATAACTGAACTAATGATTAATTGTCTGTCTCAAAGACTTAATGGGTAATTATTAACATAGCTTTCAAATCTTTGGTAACCTGAAACTTTAAAGGTTTTCTTGGATGACAAATGGAATTAAATTTGTTGGACATCTGGGTCTTAACCAAATAGGATAAAGTACTAAAGCATTGAATACTAAATGTAGGTTTGTGCTTTTGATTTCTTACTGCAAAACAATAATATTTAAATCTATTGGTAAGTGTGTTTTGAACTTAACTGATTCATAAATTTGCCGTCTACAGAATTCTGTTGTAACTGTTCACAATTGGTTAATACTTAGCCATCGCTAGAGACTAAAGTGGTTCTAAAAATAAAAAAATTCTGCTAACTGTAACTAAGACTGATGGAAGTGAGAAAAACAACCCTATATGTAAAAAGTAGGAGATACATAAGAAAGATAAGGAATGGAAATACATTTTGTTAAAGAAAAAAGGTAATTTTGTCCTAGATGAGATAATTAAAAAAAATGAGTTGGGACAAAACCTAGATGCAAAAAGAAGTTGTAAAACATCTGTGAAGGAAAATCTTCAAAAAAGAAATTTTAGGTATGGTCAGGACGGACTAAGATTAAAATTAATTTTAAAATGTAGCACATCAGAATGATAAATACACATAAAGTGGCTCCATGTATTCTAAACTACCAAAATAAAAATGCCGTTAAGGTTTTCATTAAAAGTTTTAATGTTGTCTAAAAACTCAGAGGAAAGGCAGTTGACTGATAACTGATAGTAAGTTTAGAAAAACTGTACACACACACAAAAAGAGGGTCTAAGGGAGTATGTAGTTGTGTATTAAAGTTAAAAAAAAATATTTGGTTGCACCAGAACATGAAAGAAAATAATAAAAACTAAACTTGAGGGTATTTAGTAAGTCATACAAGGCCTGGGAAAAGTGACCTTTATTTGCCTTGGTTTATAGGTTTGAAAGAGGGGCGCCTGGGTGGCTCAGTGGTTAATAACCTCTATCTTTGGCTCGGGTCATGATGCCAGGGTCCTGGGATCAAGCCCCACATTGGGGTCTCTGCTCCGCAGGGAGTCTGCTTCCTCCTCTCTCTCTCTCTGCCTGCTTCTCCGCCTACTTGTGATCTCTGTCTGTCAAATAAATAAATAAAATCTTTATAGGTTTGAAAGAGAACAATGAAATATGTTTCAAATTTAACCATATTAAATCAGTTTTGATGGATATAATCACAAGAAGGGAAAAAAAGACTAATGAATATTTTCCTGTAAAATGTTTCTCTTCAAAGGAGGCATAGTATTCAAAAAAGGGAAAACTAAGGCCCTGTGTCATGACAAATCTATATTGGTGATCCACTCAAGTAAATGTTGACTATTATGTAAACTAAAAAACACTGGTATAAAAAAAAAAAAAGTCTGCTTTCTCCCTGTTAAAAAAGACAAAGTTTTCTTAGATTAATTTATCTGCTGTTAAAAAGGGAATATAAATGGTTTTCTCTTTGCCCACCCAGAGAAACCAGTTTCTATGTTTTGTTTCATCTGTAATCCTATTTAGTCATGTGCTTTAAAACTTAGATTATAGCAATTGTCAACAAAATTTAAATTGTAAATGAGATCTCTTTGACTCATAAGGCTTTTCCTTGGTATGCTAAATTACTCAGAAAGTACTGCTAAACCAATGATAAACCTTGGGTTACATTTGGGGAAATACTATAACTATTATAGAAATTCTATGCATTTCCTAAAGTTTTAACCTTTTGATAAGGTCATCACTTGATATTGTAGTCATTGAAATGTTATATGTCACAGTAGTAACCTGATTTTCTTGCCAGTTATATTGTAAACTCTCATGTCCTCAGCTCTTTAGCCATAACTATTCTGAGTTTTTCTCACTTATAATTGTTTTAATTCTCTTGTAAGATAAGTTTTACCTTAGAAGAGATTCAAATAAAGGACTTTCAGGACAAATACAGGTATTTGATATGTTAAAAATCCTAGAACTAAAATGGTTAAGAATTTCCAGAACTAAGAAAAAACTGCATTCAGACTAAACCAGAATTAGTAAAAGGGACTAGACGAACTGATGTTTGCTCTTCCAGACTAGGGAAACTTTTTCTTAAGTTATCTGTAAATTACAGAGATGTAAAAACATTCATTTGTAAACAAATCAAAGCATTCAACTTGTCTCTCTATCTGAACCCTCTAAAACTCAAAAAGTCTCAGCAAGTATTCTTTCTCCTATGGCAATCAGTCATTTGCATAAGTTCAATAAGAATCTGTTCTCCTTGTAACAGGACATCATTGGAAATGCTGGTTATTTTACCAAGGCTTTGACTGGGATATCATATTTAAGAAAGACTCAGATATGACCAGACAGCTTAAAGGAACTAAGATTGACTTTATAAAGCCTGGAGCCATAAAACCCCTTAAAACTGTTGGCCTAATACCTTGCTGACAGAGTTCCCATCAGCCTCACCAGGTGAGTAAAAAATTTCACTTCCTGGCAGGGGCAGGAACCTCAGGATACTTTGGGGACCCCAGAAGGAGAAATTCTCCCAAATTGATTGGTATTGCAGGCATCTCCAATGGCAAGTATGTGGCTTGGCTTCTGGCCTGGAGAGGCTATTACAAGTTCAACCTAGAGATTCCTTATAAAAAGTCCAAGAAGAGCAGATTCTAAAAGATCTATATGATCACTCACTGTTCTTGCTGAGCTTATGTAAATAATTAGGCCAAGTTTGTTAAAACTGAACTTGTTTTTCAAATAAATTAGTCTTGATTTGGCTATCTCTGAAAATGAGGGTTATTTTAGAAAGAAAAATTATGTTTCAATAACACACCTTTGTGAACATTAAGTTCTAAATTTTGTTGTCGTTAAATATCTGTTTACCTAAACTAGACAACTTGAGGTAAACTTCAGAGAAGTTACACAATAACTCGCTTAGATGATTTTCCCTAATATTCTGTAGGGATAATAACAGAACCCATTGGACACAAATATATGTTAGTTTTTATAGATACCTTTTCAGGCTGGGTAGATACTTTTTCTGCCAAATATGAGACGGCAGAAATAGTAGCCAATAAAAACTCCTAAATAATAATTCCTAGGTTTGGGTTGCCTCTCGTGATCGGGTCAAACAACAGCTCTGCATTTATGAGTTCAGTCTCACAGGCATTGGCCAAGGCCATAGGCACTACTTGGAAACTGCACTGTGCCTACTGGCCCCTGAGTTCTGAACAAGTAGAGAAAATGAACCGGACTCTTAAAGAATCCTTGACAAAGTTAGTTCTAGAAACTGGCGGTGGATGGGTGGATCTCCTTCCCTTTGCCCTTCTTAGGGCATGATGTACACCCTACTTAAACAATGTTACCCCATTTAAAATAATATTCCGGAGACCCCCTCCACTCTGAACACAAATACAAGAGGTTGCCCTAGCAGAAATGACTGATCAGTCTGTACTCCAATCACCACAGGCACTGCAGTCTGTCTTTAAAAAAACCCACGCAGGGATCCAAACCGCCTACACTGAGACAGAGACGGAAATAGAACCACATCCTTACCAACCCGGAGACTTGGTTTGGATACGCTGCCACCGAGTGAAAAACTTGAAGCCTTGCTGAAAAGAACCATTCACTATCATCCTGACCACCCCCATGGCAGTAAAAGTAAAAAACATCAGGACCTGGATTCACATGTGTCGCACCAAATGAGCCAAAAGCAAGAACACCCCCCAGAAATAGGAGCCACTGCCAGTGGATCCCACCAACTGTGAACTAAAACTAAGACTCAAAAGGATTTCATAACTTTTAACCCTGTTCCTACTCAGCAGCAGCCAGAAAACACCTCACTGGCCTAAAACAGCCCAATGGACCATAAGAGTCCCTAGTGTCATCACTAACTTCTTTAAGGCCCCCACTGGAGCCTAGTTTGCTTGCAGTTCAGAAAAAGCCAAATAATTGACTAATCTCCAAAGAAAAGGGGGGGGGTGTTGAGTCTGATTACACGTTAAAACCTGTTAAACCCTAGGGCCTGCCTGGGCCTACATAGTGACTCCATGTTGCCTAGGTAGACTTCTTGTTGTTTAATAAATTCCTCAGTAGTTACTGATATCAGTTCCAGGTAACTATGGCTAAAAAACACCCGTAAAACACGGCCATTTTGTTGTTTAAGAAACACCTCAGCAGTTACTAGTATCCATTCCGGGCAACGGTTATTAAAACACACAGGTAGGAGACATCAAATAGCAAAAGCCACATATGTCAATGTCTGCAGATGTGTGCAATAAAACTAGCCTGTAAGACCAAGGGGTTGTCGCTGTCTTTGCAGGTGGGCCTGGCCAGTCAGTCTGACTTCTAATGCTTGGCATAGAATAAGGCTTTGGATAACTTTCACTTTGTCTAAGTGTCGTTCCTTTGAAAATGGATGCAACACCCAGAAACCCCTCAAAGGATTAACCGGCATGGCCCTCGAGGGCACCCCAATATCAGAGGTAGCCCTGCACACTAATGCTCTGTCTCACACAGCCTGAGACTCAAACTCCTGTCAGCCACCCATATAGCGGGCCCCATATCCCAAACGTCCTGGCCGACATGCCCTTAAGGATGGGGACTCTGGAGCCACACCACAGGACTGTGCCTTCCTTCCCGTAGGAAACTCTACCTGACACGGCTGCCCAAACCCTCCCAATTAGGAGAAACCTGCAAGGTTCCTGAGCCCACCCCAATTTCGTAGAGCTATCTGGACACAAGTGTGCAGTCTGACACTCCCTGGGCACCTGCCTCCAGGAAGACACCAGTCAATGGCCCTGACTCAGAAGACTGAACCTGACATATCACTAGGATTTCCTGGGAATCCTAGCTTAGGTTTTCAGGAATCTTTGCCCAGAGGCCTATTCTCCAATACCAACTTATGGTCCAACATGTGGTTCCTGAGCCACACAAAGAACACCTCCTCTCCCCAGAAGGAAAACTTGCTCTTGGGAGCTGTGCCCAACCCTCAGGGTAGGAGAATCCTGCATGGCCCCTGGAGGCACTGCCACATTCTAAGATCTCCCTGGACACCAACCAGAATTGTAACCCATCACCATGAGACTCCATGTCAATTCAGCCCCCTTTTTGCTTTGCCCCAGAGCTACCAGATTGAACCTGCCACGTTCCTCGGCTGCAATGGTAATGCGAGGCAGGCTTTCCAGGCATCCATGTGGAGAATTCTGCTATCCAATCATTCCATATGGGGGACACTGGGGCCATCAAAACGGACTCCGCCTGTCCTGCAGAAGTAAACCTTGCTGTTTGGAGCAGCTCACAAGCCCCGGAGTGGGATAACCTCCATAGCCTCATAGGACGACCCCTCCATTAGACGGCCATCATGGACAGAAACTCCAGAGTGAGCGAACATCTGACACTCGCCCTTATTCAGGTGCTGGATATCTCGAATCAGTTGCTGCATTTTGCAAGTGCCATGTGCTCGGCACTGAACTTAACCATAGCTTGTGTTTTCTGACTTCTGTCCTCACACTCCTGTCCCGCAAGGCCTAAAGATTGGGAACTCTGGAGCCACAATGCAGCATTCTGCCTGCCCACTACAGAGAAGTGTGCTATGGGTCTACCCAGAAACCCCACATGGGGATCCACATATATGGCCCTCGAGGTCTCCCCAATATCAGAGACTGCCCTGTGCACTAATGCTCTGTCTGACACAGCCTGAGCCCCAACATCCTGTCAGCCATCCAGATAGCAGACCCAATATGCAGCAGGTGGTACCTTCCGTGGCCCCGAGGCGGTCATCACTACATCTCTACACAAACAGTGTGTACAGGCATGTGTCTCCAGACCTTAGCTCAAATCCCTGCCTATGGTGGAACATGAAGCAGAAAAGACTACTCCTCCCTCCCCATGGCAGAAAACCTTGCTGTTGGGATGGGTATCTAACCCACAGTGTGAGAGCCAGCTGCATGGCCCATGAGACCAGGCCCAGTCATGAGGACCACCATGGGAACATACAGGCATGGTGACCCTCAGTCTGAGCCCCCTTTCAAACAAGCTCACTCAATAGCTGGAGCTGGAACCCGCATATCATGTCTACCACAACCCTAGGCCCATATCCTAACCCTCGGTGGGGTTTTCCAGGCTCCTGGACCCAGAGCCCATCTCTGGAATCCCTGTATTGGGGGGGACCCATGAGATGGAAAAGAGCACTCTTTCCTTCCCCAAGAAAGACACCAAACACTTGGGAGCCAGGCAGAATCCCCAGAGAGGAAGAATCTCCCATGGCCCCATGAGGCCACTTCTTCATTCCTCAGCCATCCTGAAAACACAATCATATAGAAAAGCCTGTGCTACCTCCTTCCAGCGGCCCTCATTTCAGATCGTGAGGAGCTGTCCTCAGGGTCTGCAGAACGCGCCTGCGATCACCTCACCCTTAAGCCTAACCCAAGATTGTGTTTGCAGACTTCTGTCTCCAAAGTCCTGCCCCACATGCCCTCCAGGATGGGGTCTTTGGAGCCACAACGCTGGACTGTGCCTGCCCTCCCGAAGGAAACTCTGCCCAACACAGAGGACCAAACCCTCCAGATTAGGACAAACCTGAAGGCCCCTGAGTCCACACCAATTTTGTAGAGTACACTGGGCGCAACAAGAATCATTGCTTTTGGAGCAGCTCACAACCCCCAGCGTGGGAAAACCTCCAGGGCCTCATGAGGCCCCCCCTTCATGAAGGACCATCATGGACACAAACTCCAGCCTGAGGCAACGTCTGATACTCGCCCTGACTTCAGTGCCAGAAGAACACGTTTCAGCCTATGCAGAGTGGGCGGGCCATTCCCTCGGCCTGAACCCTAGCCCTAGCTTGTGTTTTCAGACTTCCATGCTCACACTTCTGGCCCTCAAGACCTCCAGACTGGGAATTCCAGAGCCACAACACAGCACTCTGCCTGCCCACCAGAAGACAAATGTTGCCTTATGGGGCTGCCCAGAAATACCAAATGAGAATCAACCTGCACGGCCCTCGACCGCACCCCAATTTCATAGGCTTCCCTGAGAACTAATGCTCTGCCTGACACAGCCTGAGCCCAGAACTCCCGACAAACACCCAGACAGCTGGCCGCATGCCCAGTACAATGGACCCACCATGGCCTTAGGCTGTCATCTCTTCCCAACCTGGATTTTCAGGCCTCTGAACCTAGACCTTTTCTCCAATCTCTGCATGGGCTGGAACCTGATGCACAAATCAGAACTCCTCCATCCCCATGGCAGGACACCATGCTGTTGGAATGGTTTAAGCCTTCACAGTAGGTTAAATCTGCATGGTCTGTGAGGCTACACCCATACTTCAGGGCCTCCTTGGGCACAAACAGGCATGGTGACCCTCAGCGGAAGACCTGTTTTCAAATAAGCCTCTCAGCGGCTGGACCGAGAGCCTGCATATGGGGCTTGCCATGCCCCTAGGCCACCAACCCTAACGAGAGGTTGGGTTTTCCCGTCGTCCTTACCCAGTGCTCTGCTCTGGAATCACTCTTTTGGCGGGACAACTGAGGCAGAAAACAGGACTCCTCCATTCCCACAGAATGACCCCAATCTCTAGAAAGCCAGGCCATATACCCAGAGAGGGAGACTAGTCCATGGCCCATGAGGCCACCCCTAAATACCACTGCCATCCTTGACACAAAATCCAGAGACAAAAGCCTGAGTGAATGCCTCACACTTGCCCTTTTTTCTTATCCTGAGGAGCTCCCCTCATGCTCTGTACGTTGGGCCTGCCATACCCTCGGCCCCAAACCTAAGCTGAGTTTGTGTTTTCACACCTCTGTCAACACAGCCTTGGCCCACACACCTTACAGGCTGAGGCCTCTGGAGCCACAACACAGGACAGGGTTGAGGGTCAGGGTTGAGGGACAGATTGAGGGCAAACGGAGGGTAGAGGGCCTACCCTCTCCAAAGAAACCATGCCCATTATAGTGGCCACAACCCTAAAGATGAGGAGAAAACTTCAAGGCCCCTGAAGCCATCCCAATAGTGTAGGCCTCCCTGGACAAACAGGGGCATTCTGATACAAGTTGAGCAACTACCTCCACTCAGACACTCAGAGACATGTCCCAATAGACAGAATATTGAAATGGACAGGCCCCAAGACCTTAATACGAACCCTAGCTTTGGTGTCCAGGAGTCTCTCCTCAGAGGCCTGGTCTTGAATACCAGCATATGGGAGTTTCCTGAGGCACCGAAAAGAACACCTCTCGTCTCCACATGGGAAGCTTGCTCCTTGAAGCTGTGTCACACCCTCCGGGTAGGAGAATCATGAAGGGCCCCTGAGCCACCATCACATTCCAAGGTCTCCATCAACACAAACCCACATTACGACCCATCCTCATGAGAGTCCATTTCAACTAAGCGCCCTGGGTAGTTGGCCCAAGAGCCAGCAGATGGAACCTATCTTGTTGAAAGAAGCACATGAGAATGGGAGGTGGGGTTTCCAGGCATCCATCCTTAGAACCCTTCTCTCAAGTCACTCTGTATGGGGCATAGTGGAGCCATCAAAGAGGACTAGACTGTCCAAAAGAAGGAAACCTTGCTGTTTGGAGCTGTTCACAATACCGAGCATGGGAAAACCTCCTGGGCCTCATGAGGCACCCCCTTAATGACAGGGCCATCATGGACACAAACTGCTGCCTAAGCCAACGTCTGATAATTACCCTGACTTCAGAGGCAGGAGATCTCCACTCAGCCTTTGCAGAGTCGGCCTGCAGTGCCCTCCGCCCAAAACATACCCGAGCATGTGTTTTCAGACTTCTGTCCTCACACTTCCAGCCCAAAAGCCCTCCAGATTGGGAATTCTGGAGCCACAACGCAGCACCCTGCCTGCCCTCCAGAAGAAAAACATTGCCCTATGGGCCTTCCCTGAAACCCCACATGAGAATCAATCTGCATGGCCCTCGACTGCACCCGAATTTCGTAGGATGCCCTAGGCACTAATGCTCTGTCTGACACAGCCTGAACTCAGACCTCCTGAAAGACACACAGATAGCTGGCCACATGCCCAGCACATCGGACCCTCCATGCCCTTAGGCAGTCATTTCTTCCCAACCTGGGTTTTCAAGCCTCTGAACCTAGACCTTTTCTCCAATCCCTGCACAGGGCGGAACATGATGCACAATTCAGAACGCCTCCTTCCCCATGGCAGGACACCTTGCTGTTGGAATCGTTCAAGCATTCCGGTAGGTGAAATAAGCATGGCTCATGAGGTTACGCCCATGCTTAAGGGCCACCTTGGGCACCAATAGGCATAGTGACCCTCATCAGGAGCCCCGTTTTCAAATAAGGCCTCTCAGCGGCTGGACTAAGAGCCCGCATATGTGGCTTGCCATGCCCCTAGTCCCCCAATCCTAACCAGCGGTCAGGTTTTCCAGAACCCTAGGTTTGGTGTCCAGGCATCTCTCCTCAGAGGCCTGGTTTCAAATACCAGCATGTGGGGGTTTCCTTAGGCACCAAACAGATCACCTCTCATCTCCACATGGGAAGCTTGCTATTTGGAGCTGTGTCAAACCTTCTGGGTAGCAGAATCCTGCAGGGCCCCAGAGCCACTGCCACATTCCAAGGTCTCCATGGAAACAAGTCCACATTATGAACCATCCTGAGGAGAGTCCCTTTCAACTCAGGCCCCTGGGTAGCTCGCATCCGAGCCAGCAGATTGAACTTGTATTTTCGCTAGCAGCCCATGGGAATGCAAATTGGGGTTTCCCGGCATCAATCCTGAGAACCCTCCTCTCGAGTCTTTCCAAATGGAGTGTCCTGGAGCCATCAAAGAGGACTAGACTGTCCATAAGAAGGAAACCTTGCAGTTTGGAACAGCTCACAACACACAGCGTGGGAAAACCTCCAGGGCCTCATGAGGCCCCCCACTTTATGAAGCGGCCATTATGGACACAAACTCCAGCTTGAGCCTATGTCTGATATTGGCTCTGACTTCAGATGCAGGAGATCTCCATTCAGGCTCTGCAGAGTGGGCCTGCAGTGTCCATGGCCTGAAACATAACCCTCTCATATGTTTTCAGGCTCCGTCCTCACACTCCTGACCCACGTGCCCTCCAGATAGGTAATTCCAGAGCCACAATGCAGCACTCTGTCTGCCCACCAGAAGAAAAACGTTGCCCTCTGGGGATGCCCAGAAACCCCAAATGAGGATCTACCTACACGGCCCTCGAATGCACCCCAAATTCATAGGGTGCCCTGGGCTCGAATGCTCTGTCTGACACAGCCTGAGCCCAGACCTCCTGACAGACATCCAGACAGCTGGTCCCATGTTGAGCACATGGGACTCACCACAGCCTCAGGCCGTCGTCTCTTCCCAACCGTGGTTTTCATGCATCTGAACCTAGACCTTATCTCCAATCCCTGCACAGGGTAGAACCTGATGCGCAAATCAGAACTCCTCCTTCCCCATGGCAGGACACCTTGCTGTTGGCATGGTTGAAGCCTTCAGGGTAGGAGAAACCTGCATGGCCAATGAGGACACGCCCATTCTTGAAGACCACCTTGGGCACAAACAGGCATAGTGACCCTCAGAGTGAGCCCCATTTTCAAAGAAGGCCTCTCAGTGGCTGGACCAAGAGCCCCCATATGGGGCTTGCCATGCCCCTAGACCCTAATCCTAACCAGAAGTCGGGTTTCCCAGTGGCCCATACCCAGGGCTCTGCTCTGGAATCCCTCATTTGGAGGGACACTTGAGGCAGTAACAGGAATCCTCCCTTCTCACAGAATGACCCCAAACTCTTGAGAGCCGGGACACATACACAGAGAGGGATACTCATCCATGGCCCATAAGGCCACCCTTCTATTCCACGGCCATCCTTGACACAAAATCAAGAGACAAAAGCCTGAGCGACCACCTCACACTTGCCCTTCTTTCATAACCCTAGGAGCTCCCCTCACGCTCTGTAGATAAGACCTGCCATACTCTCGGCCCGAAACCTAAGCTGAGTTTGTGTTTTCAGACTTTTGTCAACGTAGCCCTGGCCCATACACCCTCCAGGCTGAGGCCTCTGAAGCCACACTGCAGAACTGTGCCTGCCCTCTCCAAGGAAACTCTCCCAATTCCAGTGGCCACAACCCTACAGATGAGGAGAAACCTCCAAGGCCTCCAAGGCCATCCCAATAGTGTTGTTGGGTCTGTAATCAAAGGATCTAGCTGATAAACTTGAAGGTCTAGCAAAGCCTTATTTCACGCCAAGCATCGAGATTCAAACTTTCTGGTCATGCCCAACTCTTGCAAAGAGGCAACCCCTCCCAGCTTCACAGACTTACTTTTATAGAGGTTGTTTATCCATGCTATACACAGGTTGCCAATGAGATTGCAATACACAGAGAAAACTGCACAGTCATGTTAGGTCACACACGGGCGGCCAATTGAATTATAATTCACCCTAGTAGATATATTTGTGCCCCACTGATTGGGTGTCTCTACCTGGCCTGACCCACCCCTGTGTCTGGGCTTTGCTCCCTGGGCCTGATAGCTATGGAGACAGTATGCTCGCCACACTGATTGGCTGTCTCCACCTGGCCTGCCCTGCCCTTGTATAGGGGCTCTGCAAATAAATTCCTCTGGGAGGGGCAGGGTCAATCTAAGTTTACAGCATAGGGTCAATCTAATTTTACTGCATAAGGTCAGTCTAAGTTTCTGCATAAACAACAAAATGGCTCCTTCTAACTAACCAGGCCCTTACATTCCCCCCTTTTCTTTGGAGATTAGTCAAATCCTTGACTTTTCAGCCAGATCTATGTTCTTCTGTTGTAAGTGGTTATACTGAGCATGTAAGTCTAACATTTTTTCGCTCTAGTTTTCTTTTGTACAATGACACTAGTAAACACTCGGCTGATGAGTTAACCATTTACCGCTTTGTATAACCTTTTCCATTTTTCCTAATTTTGTTTATCTAATTTACCACCTATACTTTACATAAACAGGTAACCAGAGGAGTAATAATACACTAACAGGTAACAATAGGAGCAACAATAAACTCATAGTCTTTTGAGTTTAGCTTTAGTCCATGGTCAGCAGTGTCCATTGGCTACGACTTCCATCTCTGGGGGATGTCCTTGTCCTCGGCTCGTTTGACGTGACCTGCGTGAACCCAGGCCCTTATGCCTTCTACTTTTATTGCCATGGGGGTAGTCAGGATGACAGTAAATGGTCCCTTCCAGTCAGGCTCCAAATTTCCCACTTGGTGGCGACGTATCCAAACCAAGTCCCCAGGTTGATAAGGATGTGGTTCCACCTCCGCCTCTGTCTCAGTGTGGGCAGTTTGGATCCCTGCAAGAGTTCTTTTTAAGACAGACTGTAATGCCTGCAGTGACTGGAGTACAGACTGATCAGTCATTTCTGCTAGGGCAACCTCTTGTAGCCGAGGGCAGAGCAGGGGGAGGGGTTGGTGGTGGTCTCCCGAACATTATTTCAAATGGGGACACCTTGTTTTAGTAGGGTGTACATTGCACCCTGAGGAGGACGAAAGGACGGAGATCCACCCATCCACCACCAGTCTCCAGAATTAGCTTTGTCAAAGTTTCTTTAAGAGTCCGGTTCATTCTCTCTACTTGCCCAGAACTCTGAGGCCTGTAGGCCCAATGTAGTTCCCAATTAGTGCCCATGGCCTTGGCCAATGCCTGTGAGACTGAACTCACAAATGCAGGGCCATTGTCTGACCCAATCGCAAGAGGCAACCCAAACCCAGGAATTATTTCTTCTAATAGTTTTTTGGCTACCACTCCTGCCATCTCATGTTTGGCGGGAAAAGCCTCTACCCAGCCTGAAAAAGTGTCTACAAAAACTAACATATACATGTGTCCATATTTTCCGGGTTTCATTTCTGTAAAATCTATTTCCCAATAAACTCCTGGTTCTTTACCTCTTTCTCTTTTCCCTCTCCCCATTCTAGTTCCTCCCACATTAACTGCCTGGCATTGAGCACATCAACTATATCCTGAACCATGTGCCCTAAATTAGAAACCTGGAACTGCTTGCCTATAAGCTATTTGAGTTTGTGTGTCCCCAAATGAGTACCCTGATGTATCTGATCTACTAACTTCTTACCTAATCTTCGAGGAAGAATTAACTTTCCTGTTTTAATCTTAGCCCAGTCCCCTTCATAGTCCAATTTAACCCATTTTTGTAAATAGTTTAAATCTTCTTCTGAATAGTTCGGTTTTTCTGGTAGGGTGGGAGCCGGGAGTGTAACCAGCTCTTGCACTGTTTCTCAGGCTGCTTGCTTTGCAGCTCAATCTACTAATTGGTTTCCTTTTGAAATCAGATCAGTCCCCTTTTCGTGTCCTGGGCAATGCATAAAGACCACCTCTTTTGGGTCCCAAATAGCCTGGAAGAGAGCCAATATTTCTCTTCCATTTTAATTCCCTTTCCTTCTGCTGTTAATAGGCCCCTTTCTTTATAAATAGCCCCATGTATATGGAGAGTAGCAAAGGCGTACCTGCTGTCCGTATAGATGTTGGCGGTTTTACCTTTGGCTATCTGCAGTGCCTTGGTGAGTGCAGTCAGCTCCGATTTGCACTGATGTTCCATGTGGCAGGGCTGCTGTCCAGAGTTCCTGCTCAGGGGAAACCACCACAGCCCACGCATACCTCTTTCCATCCACCATGTAGCTACTCCGGTCTGTGAACAGAGTCATCTCTGCATCCAGAAGGGGAATGTCTCTGAGGTCCGGCCTTATACCTGTGACTTGGGTTAGGACCTCCCCACAGTCGTGTGGATGGTCAGCCAGCTTCTCTGGCAGCAGCGTGGCTGAATTTAGCACCACTGGGGGCCAGAAGGCACTATTGGCTCTTTGAGGAGGAGGGCCTGATACCCAGTCACTCGGGCATTCCTCATCCATCGGTTGGGTGGAGTCCAGAGAAGGCCCTCAATGGCGTGGGTGGTGGTCAAGATGAGATTTTGACCTAATGTCAATTTACTTTCATCCTTGACCAGGAGGTCTGTGGCAGCAATTATGCAGAGGCATGGGGGGAACACAGCCGCTACTGGATCCCAGCCGCTAAGACTGGATTTTGCCAAGGCCCCAGAGTCTGAGTCAAAACTCCTTTGGCCACCCCGGCTTTTTCATCTACATACAAGTGGAAGGGCTTGGTAACATCTGGGATGGCCAATGCTGGGGCACTCAGTAAGGCTGTTTGTAATTCCTGAAATTCTCCTTCTGCCTCAGCTGTCCACTCTATCATAGTGAGCCTCCCTTTTGCTAGTTTGTAGAGAGGTCGAGCAATCTCCGCAAACCGAGGTATCCACAGCCTACAGTAGCACACCGTCTCAAGAAACTCCCTCGCTTGTCGGGATGTGGTGGGGTGGGGGCATCGGGTGATAACCTGTTTCCTGGACTCAGACAGTGAACACACTCCCTCGTGGAGATCAAAGCCTAGATAAGTGGTGTGGCTCTGACAGAGCTGTGCTTTCCTTGCTGACACCTGATACCCTTTTTCCCGCAGAGTCTGTAAGAGAGCTCTGTCCCCCACAAGCATGACTCATCGTCCTCAGTGGCTATCAGCAAGTCATCAACATACTGTAACAGAGTGACTCCCTGATTGGAGGTTCTGTACTAATGCAAATCCTCGTGTAGGGCCTGGTCAAAGATAGTGGTGAATTCTTGAATCCTTGGGGAAGTCTTGTCCAGGTGAGCTGGCCTTGGAATCCTTCCTGTGGGCCAGACCACTCAAAAGCAAAAAGAGGCTGAGATTTCTTTGCTAAAGATATGCAGAAAAAAGCATCCTTGAGATCTAAGATGGTATACACAGTTCTTCTGGGGCCCAGGAGATAGAGTAGGTTTTAGGGGTTAGACACCGTTGGGTGGATATCTTCAACCCGTTTATTAACTTCTCTCAAGTCCTGAACGGGTCGGTACTCCCCAGTCTCAGCCTTTTTCACGGGCAACAAAAGTGTATTCCATGGAGATTTGGAAGGAACTAGGATCCCGTCTCCTCAGAGGCAGTTAATGTATTTTCTGATCCCTTCTTTTGCTTCCCGAGGAAGGGAGTACTGCTGGACGTGAACAGCCATAGATGTCGCTTTTAATTGTACCACCACTGGAGGCTGTCCTTTGGCCAAGCCAGGGGTCTTCCCTTCTGCCCAGACTTCAGGAAACTCAACCTATAGGGCTTGGAGAAGGCTCCCCCACTTTGTCTCCTCTGGTTTTGAGACTGGCTCATAAAGGAGGTATTCATCTACTGCTGCCATAAGCACCTGCACAGTGGGTTGTCCCAAGGTGACAGTCTTGTCTCCTGAGAACTGAATGCCATCCCGTAACTTGTAGAGGAGATCTCCTCCCATCAAGTTATATGGGGCCTTAGGGAGGACCAAAAATCGGTGTTTAACTACTCCCAAGGCCAAATCTAAAGTCCTCTATCTTGTCCATTTATGTCTATCTGTGCCATTTGCTCCTTGTACCCAGACTTCCTCTCCAGATAGTTTTCCCATAGGTTTAAGTAATGATGAAAATTGGGCTCCTGTATCCACCAAAAAAAAAAAACAATTGATTTCCCCTCCACTTTAATTTTTACCCGAGGTTCAGGGAGGGGCTCTGAACCACAGCCCCTTCAGTCGTTGGTGGCCAGCATTGCCATCTTCCTTTTGGGGCACTCTTTGGCCCAATGTCCTTTTTCCTTACAGTAAGAGCACTGATCTAAATCTAAGTCTTCCAGCCTGCCTCCTCTGTACTTAGGCTTTTCCTTCCATTTACCATCCCTATCTGCCTTTCTCTTTTCCATTGACTTCTTTCCCCCTGTCTCCTTCCCGCCTCATGTAATGCCAAAACCTTAACCATTTTTTGTCTGTTTTTCATCCTCTTTTGCATCCTTGTTGTTAAATAACTTTTCTGCTATTCCCACTAACTCAGTCAGATTCTTCCCTTCAAATCCTTCAATTTTCTGAAGTTTTCTCCTTATATCTGGGGCTGACGGACTGGCAAAAGTAAGATTCACTGCCCTCTGATTTTCGGGTGCCTCAGGATCGAATGGGGTATAAATTTTATAAGCTTCAATAAGCCTTTTTAGGAAAGGTCTTGGGGACTCGTTCTTACCTTGAGTCACCATACTAATTTTAGATAAATTTATGGGTCTCCTTGCAGCTGCATGACTGCTTGCAGTCTGCTCCTTGAAGACCTCCCAGTAGGGCCTGGTGGTAGAAGCATAGGCTCTCCTTACATTCATCAGAGTTTGGTCCCAAGTCGGGGGGTTTCCTAGGGCAGTAGTCCTCCATCCGCCGGGGATCGAGGTCCCCGACAAGTCTCTCCCTTATCACCTTATGGGTCTCTCGAATGATGCAATCCCTCTCTTCTGCATTAAAGAGAGCCATAAAGAGCTGTTGAATATCCACCCAGGTGGGCTGGTGGGTAAGAAAGACAGTTTCCAAGATACCAATAAAATCCTGAGGGTGGACAGAAAAAGATTTGTGTTGGGTCTTCCAGTTATAGATGTCAGAAGAGGAGAAAGGGATATAGGTTAGGTTGGAGCGACCTCTCCCATCTGGTGAACAACCTCATGGAGAGCCATCAGCGAGGTAAAGCGAGGCAGAGGTGGGTAGGGGAAAGAGGAAGGATCAGGACAGTCTTTCTGCTTGGTGGTCCCATAGGTGGACCCTGACCGCGTATGAGGTGGACTGGTAAGGGCATTTCAAGAGTCAGGGTTAGAGGACAGATAAAGGGGGTGGAATTCTACAACCTCCACATACGACGGAGGTAGAATGGCCTTCTTCCCTGATTCCCCCTCATCCTTCCATTCTGGTTTTGGTGATCTGACTTGCCTTAGAGGGAGAGAGATGGTTTCATTAGCAAGGGGAAGGTGAGACTTGAGCCATGGCTGTGGCTCTTCTATCAGATATCACCAGGCCACAATGTACGGTATCTGGTCTCAATAGAGATTGAAGACCTCACTGTGGATAGCGTAGATCTGAGCCAAGGCAAACGTTCCTTCTGGCGGCCACCCTGTGGAGAAAGTAGGCCACTCTAATTGGCAGAGTGCTTTTAGTTTTCCCGGGTAAACCTTGTCACCCGACTGGGTGGCTTTACCTTGAAAATTCTTGAAATGCTGGAGAACAAGATTTAGGGGTGTCACAGGTCCCTTACTCCCCGCTTGCCCCATTTCTCCAAACACAATAAACAACACAAGAGATAACCAAAAAATGAGACAAAAGACAACTGCAGGCCCAGTGATCCTCATCCAGAGCATGCTGCTGATGGGGACATTCTTGAACTTTCCATCGCCCAGGGGGACTTGAACCCTCTCTCCACCCAGGGGGACTCGAACCCCCTAACCGCCTAGGGGGACTCGAACACCCCGTCGATCTACCAGTGGAGGGATGGGGCGCCCCCACACCCACTCCATCCCTGGGTAGCATGACTGTATCCAGCTTCTAGCCTGTTGGCTATACCCTGGAGTTCCGCAATCAGACAGACAAGATCCCAAGATCTTACCTCTGGAGGCTTTCCCAGAAATTCTGATGCTGACTCAGTTCTCGTCCTTTGATCCCGGAGAGCCCCCAATGTTAGGGTCTGTAATAAAAGGAGCAAGACTGATAAAAAGCGAAGGTCAAGCAAGCTTAATTTTTCGCCAAGCATCGAGAATCAAACTGACTGGTCAGGGCCGACTCTTGCAAAGAGGCGACTCCTCCCAGCTTCACAGACTTACTTTTATAGAGGTAGTTTAGCCAGGCTATACACAGGTGGCCAATGAGATTGCAATACACAGAGAAAACCTGCACAGTCATGTTAGGTCACACATGGGCGGCCAATTGAATTACAATTCACCCTAGTAGATATATGCATGCCCCATTGATTGGATGTCTCTACCTGGCCTGGCCCGCCCCTGTATCTGGACTTTGCTACCTGGGGCTCGTAGCTATGGAGACAGTATGCACGCCACACTGATTGGCTGTCTCCACCTGGCCAGACCCGCCCTTGTATCTGGGCTCTCAAATAAGTTCCTCTGGGAGCGGCAGGGTCAATCTAAGTTTACAGCATAGTGTCAATCTAAGTTTACTGCATAGGGTCAATCTAAGATTACTGCATAAACAACTAAATAGCTCCCTCTGACTAACCAGGCCCTTACAGGGTAGGGCGCCCTGGACAAATAGTGACATTCTGACACATGCTGAGCAACTACCTCCACTCAGACACGCAGACAGATTTGCCCAGAGACAGAAAATTGAAACAGACAGGCCCCTAGGCCCCTGCAGTTCGGAGAAGCTCACAAACGGCAGTGTGGGAAAACCTCCAGGGCCTCTTGAGCGCCCCCCCTTCATGAAGGGGCCATCATGGACACAAACTGCAGCCTGAGCCAATGTCTGATAATCGCCCTGACTTCAGAGGCAGGAACTCTCCATTCAGCCTCTACAGTGGGGGCCTGCCATGCCCTCAGTCCAAAACCTAAGCTTAGCTTGTGTTCTCAGCCTTCCGTCCTCACACTCCTGGCTCAAAAGCCCTCCATACTGGGAATTCCGGAGCCACAGTGCAGCACTCTGCTCACCCACCAGAAGAAAAACGTTGCCCTCTGGGGCTACCAAGAATCCCAAAATGAGGATCAACATGCACGACCCTCGACCACACTGCAATTTCATAGGTTGCACTGGGCACTAATGCTCTGTCTGACAAAGCCTTAGCCCAACCTCCCGAGAGACACCCAGACATCTGGCCGCACGCCCAGCAAATCAGACATGCCATGGCCTTAGGCCATCATCTCTCTGAACCTGGGTATTTGGGCATCTGAACCTAGACCTTTTCTCCAATCCCTGCACAGGGGGGAACCAGATGCACAAATCAAAACTCCTCCTTCCCCATGGCAGAAAACCTTGCTCTTAGCATGGTATCAAGACTTCAGTGTAGGAGAATTGTGCCTGGCCCATGAAGCCACGCCCATGCTTGAGGGCCGCCTTGGGCATAAACACGCATTGCAACCCTCAACAAGAGCCTATTTTCAAATAAGGCCTCTCAGGGGCTGGACCAAGAGCCCGCATATGGGAATTGCCATGCCCCTAGGCCCCCAACCCTAAACAGAGTCCTGTTTTCCAGTCGTCCGTACCGAAGTCTCTGCTCGGGAAGCCCTCTTTTAGAGGGACACCTGAGGCAGAAAACAGGACTCTTCCCTTCCTACAGAATGATCCCAAACTCTTGGGAGCAGGGCCAAATCCCCAGAGAGAGAGACTCGACCATGGCCCATGAGGCCACCCCTACATTCCAGGGCCAACCTTAACACAAAATCCAGAGACAAAAGCCTGAGCGACCACCTCACATTCGCCCTTCTTTCATATCCCATGGAGCTCCCACCACTCTCTATAGATAAGGCCTGCCATGCCCTTGGCCCCAAACCTAAGCCGAGTTTTTGTTTTAAGACTTCTGACAACACAGCACTGGCCCACACACCCTCCAGACTGAGGCCCTGGAGTCACACCGCAAGACTGTGCCTGCCCTCTCCAAGACAACTATGCCCATTCCATTGGCTACCACCCAACAGATGAAGAGAAAACTCCATGGCCCCTGAGGCCTTCCCAATAGTGTAGCCCGCCTGGAGAAACAGGGACATTCTGACACAAGCTAAGCAACTACCTCCAATCAGAAACACAGACAGATGTCCTCAGAGATAGAGGATTGAACTGGACAGGCCCCTAGGACCAAATCTGAACCCTATCTTTGGTGTCCAGGAATCTCTCCTCAGAGGTCTGGTTTCAAATACCAGCATATGGGAGTTTCCTGAGGCACCAATCAGAACACCTCTTGTATCCACATGGGAAGCTTGCTCCTTGAAGCTGTGTCAAACACTTCGAGTAGGAGAATCCTGCAGGGCCCCTGAGCCACCGCCACATTTCAAGGTCTCCATGGACACAAACCAACATTATGACCCATACTCAGGAGAGTCCATTTCAACACAGCCCCCTGAATAGCTCGCCCCAGAGACAGCAGATCGAACTTGCCTTGTCGGTAGGAACCCATGAGAATGCGAGGTGGGGTTTCCAGGCATCCATCCTTAGAACCCTGCTCTCGAGTCTTTCCGTATGGGGAGTACTGGGGCCATCCAACAGGGCTCGACTTTCCCGCAGAAGGAAACCTTGGGGTTTGGAGGTGCTCACAACACCAAGCTTGGGAAATCCTCCAGGGTCTCATGAGGCCACCCATTCATGAAGGGGCCATCATGAACACAGCATGAGCCAAGGTCTGATCCTCACTCTGTCTTCAGAAGCAGGAGGGCACAAACCTCTGCCGAATGGGCGTGCTGTGCCCTCAGCCAAAAACCTAACCCGAGCTTGTATTTTCAGACTTTCATCCTCAAACTCCTTGCCCATAAGCCATCCAAATTGGGAATTCCGGAGCCACAACACAGCAATCTGCCTGCCCACCAGAAGAAAAACGTTGCCCTAAGGGGCTGCCCAGAAACCCCAAATGAGGATCAACCTTTACGGCCCTCGACCTCATCCCCATTTCATAGGCTGCCCTGGGCACTAATGTTCTGTCTGACACAGCCACAGCCCAGACCTCCTGAACGACACCCAGACAGCTGGCCACAAGCCCAGCAAATGGGACACGCCATGGCCTTAGGCAGTCATCTCTTCCCAACCAGGATTTTCGGGCATCTGAACCTAGATCTTATCTCCAATCCCTGCACATGGGGGAACATGACGCACAAATCAGAACTCCTCCTTCCCCATGGCAGGACACATTCCTGTTGGCATGGTGTCAAGCCTTCAGTGTAGGAGAATTGTGCTTGGCCCATGAAGCCATGCCCATGCTTGAGCACTGCCTTGGACACAAACACGCATTGCGACCCTCAAAAAAAGCCGATTTTCAAATAAGGCCTGTCAATGGCTGGACCAAGAGCCTGTATATGGGAATTGCCATGCCCTTAGGTCCCCAATCCTAACCAGAGGTTGGGTTTTCAAGTTCCCCATACCCAGGGCTCTGCTCAGGAAGCCCTCGTTTGGAGGCACACCTGAGGCAGAAAACAGGACTCCTCCCTTCCCACAGAATGACCCCAAACTCTTGGGAGCTGGGACAAATCCCCAGGGAGGGAGACTCGATCATGGTCCATGAGGCCATCCCTACAATCCAGGGCCATCCTTAACACAAAATCCAGAGACAAGAGCCTGAGAGACCAACCCACACTTGCCCTTCTTTCATATCCCATGTAGCTCCCCTCACGCTCTGTAGATCAGGCCTGGCATATCCTTGGCCCTAACCCTAAGCCGAGTTTCTGTTTTCAGACTTCTTTCCCCACAGCCCTGGCCCACACACCCTCCAGGCTGCGGCCTCTGACCCACACGGCAGGACTGTGCCTGCTCTTCCAAGGAATCTGTGCCAAATACAGTGGCCAAAACCCTACAAATTCTGAGAAACCTCCAAGACACCCCAGGCCATCACAATAGTGTAGGTTGCCCTGGACAAAGAGGGTCATTTTGACACAAGCTGAGCAACTCCCTCCATTCAGACATGCAGACAGATATCCCCAGAGACAGACGATTGAAACGGACAGGCCATTGGGCCTGAATCTGAACCTAGCTTTGGTGTCCAGGCATCTCTCCTCAGAAGCCTGGTTTTGAAACCAGCATATGGGGTTTTCTTCAGCACCAAACAGAACACCTCTCATCTCCACATGGGAAGCTTGCTCCTTGGAGCTGTGTTAAACACTCTGGGTAGGAGATTCCTGAAAGGCCCCTGAGCCACCGCCACATTCCAAGATCTCCATGGACACAAATCCACATTATAACCCATCCTCAGGAGAGTCCATTTCAACACAGCCCCCTGGGTAACTCACCGCAAAGCCCGCAGATCAAACCTGCCTTGTCACTAGGAGTCATTGGGAATGTGAGGTGGGGTATCCAGGCATCCATCCTTAAAACCCTGCTCTTGAACCTTTCCATATGGGGCGTCCTAGAGCCATTCAGCCGGATTCGACTGTCCCACAGAAGGAAACCTTGCAGTTTGGAGGAGTTCACAAGCCCCACTGTGGGAACACCTCCAGGGCCTCATGAAGCCACCCCTTTCTGAAGGGGCCATCATGGACACAGCCTGAGCCAAGGTCTGAACTCGCCCTGACTTCAGAGGCAGGAGATCTCATTTCAGCCTCTGCAGAATGGGCCTACCATGCCCTCTGCTCAAAACCTAACCCTAGATTGTGTTTTCAGACTTCCTTACTCACAACCATGGCCTACAAGCCCTCCATATTGGGAATTCTGGAGCCACAATGCAGTACTCTGCCTGTTCACCAGAAGAAGAACTTGGCCCTATGGGGCTGCCCAGAAACCCCAAATGAGGATCAACCTGAATGGCTCTCGACTGCACCCCCATTTCATAGGCTGCCATGGGCATTAATGCTCTGTCTGACACAGCCTGAGCCCAGACCTCCTGAGAGACACCAATGCTGCCTTAGGCCATCATCTCTTCCCAATTGGAGTTTTCAGGCATCTGAACCTAGAACGTATCTCCAATCCCTGCACAGAGGGGAACCTGATGAGCAGTCAAAACTCCTCCTTCCCCATGACAGGACACCTTGCTGTTGGCATGGTGTCAAGCTTTCAGGGTAGGAGCAACCTGCATGGCCCATGAGGCCACGCCCATGATTGAGGGCCGCCATGGTCACAAACATGCATTGGGACCCTCAGCGGGAGCCCCGTTTTCAAAGAAGGCCTCTAATTGGCTGGACCAAGAGTCTGCATATGGGGCTTGCCATGTCCCTAGGCCCCCAATCCTAACCAGAGTTTGGGTTCTCCAGGCGTCCATTCCCAGGGCTCTGCTTGGGAAGCCCTTTTTGGAAGGACACCTGAGGAAGAAAACAGGACTCCCCCCTTCCCACAGAATGACCCCAAACTCTTGGGAACCAGGCCACATACCCTGAGAGATGACTCGTCCATGGCCCATGAGGCTACCCTTATTCCATGGCAATCCTTAACGCAAAATCCAGAGACAGATGCCTGAGAGACTGCCTCACACTCGCTCTTCTTTCATATCTTGAGGAACTCCCCTCACGCTCTGTAGATCGGGTCTGCCATACCCTTGCCTCCAAACATAAGCCGAGTTTGTGTTTTCCGAATTCTGTCAACACAGCCCTGGCCCACACACCCTCCAGGCCACGGCCTCTGGAGCCACACTACAGGACAGTGCCTGCCCTCTCCAAGGAAACTGTGCCCAAAACAGGGCCACAACCCTACGGATTGGGAGAAACCTCCAAGGCCCCCGAGGCCATCCAAACAGTGGAGGTCGCCTTGGAAAAACAGGGGCATTCTGACACAAGCTGTGCAACTATCTCCACTCAGACACGCAGACAGATGTCCCCAGACACAGAAGATTAAACCTGAAAGGGACCTAGGCCCGAATCCGAACCCTAGTTTTGGTGCCCAAGCACCTCTCCTCAGAGGCCTGGTTCGGATATCAGCATATGGTGGTTTCCTGAGGCACCAAACAGAACACCTCTCGTCTCCACACAGGAAGCTTCCTCCTTGGAGCTGTGTCAAACTCTCCGGCTAGGAGAATCCTGCATGTCTCCTGAGCCATCAACACATTCCAAGGTCTCCGTGAACAAAAACTAAATTATGACCCATCCTTAGGAGAGTCCATTTCAACTCAGCCCCCTGGGTAGCTTGCCCGATAGCCAGGAGATCGATCCTGCTTTGTCACGAGGAGCCCATGGGGATGCAAGGTGGATTTCCAGGCATCCATCCTTAGAACCCTGCTCTCAAGTCTTTCCATATGGGGCATCCCGGAGCCATCCCATAGGACTCAACTTTCCCGCAGAAGGAAATCTTATGGTTTGGAGCAGCACACAACCCTCAGCACGGGAACAACTCCAGGGCCTCATAAGGCCACTCCTTCATGAAAGGGCCATGATGGAAACAGCCTGAGCCAAGGACTGAATCTCGCCCTGACGTAAGAGGCAGGAGATCATGATTCAGCTTCTGCAGAGTCGGCCTGATCTGCCCTTGGCCCAAAACCTCAGCAGAGTTTCTGTCTCAGACTTCTGTCCCCGCAGCCCTGGCCCATACACTCTCCAGGCTACAGCCTCTGGAGTCACACCGCAGGACTGTGCCTGCCCTCTCCAAGAAATCTGTGCCCATATCAGTGTCACCAACCTACAGAGGAGGCGAAAGCTCCAAGGCCCCCGAGGGCATTCCAATATTGTAGGCCGCCCTGGACAGAGAGGGGCATTCTGACACAAACTGAGCAACTACCTCCACTCAGACACGCAGACAGATGTCCCCAGAGACAGAAGATTGAACCAGACCGGCCCCTAGTCCTGAATCTAAACCCAAGCTTTGTTGCTCAAGCGTCTCTCCTTAGAGGCCTGGTTTTGAATACCAGCATATGGGGCCTTCTTGAGGCACCAGACAGAATACTTCCTTATCCATATGGAAGCTTGCTACTTGGAGCTGGGTCAAACGCTCTGGCTTGGAGAATACTTCAGGTCCAGTGAGCCCCTGTCACATTCCAAGGTCACCATGGAAACAAACCCACATTATGACCCATCAGCAGGAGAGTCCATTTCAATGCAGCCCCCTGAGTAGCTCGCCCCAGAGCCAGCATATCAAACCTGCCTTGTCACTAGGAGCCAACAGGAATGTGAGGTAGGGCATCCAGGCATCCATTCTTAGAACTGGGCTCTCGAGTCTTTCCAAATGGGGTGTCCTTGAGCCATCCCACAGACTCGACAATCCTTCAGAAGGAAATCTTGGGGTTTGGAGCAGCTCACAAACCCCAGCGTGGGAAAACCTCCAGAGCTTCATGTGGCTCCCCCTTCATGAAGGGGCCATCATGAACACAAACTCTAGCCTGAGCCAACGTCTGGTACTCACCCTGACATCAGAGCAGGCGATCGCAATTCAGCCTCTGCAGAGTGGGCTGCCTCCCTCAGCAGGAGCCCCGTTTTCAAAGAAGGTCTCTCAGTGGCTGGACCAAGAGCCTGCATATGGGACTTGCGATGCCCCTAGGCCCCCAATCCTAACCAGAGGTCGGGTTTTCCAGGCGCCCATTCCCAGGTCTCTGTTCTGGAATCCCTCTTTTGGAGGAACACCTGAGGCAGAAAACAGAACTCCTCCCTTCCCACAGAATGACCCCAAACTCTTGGGAGCTGGGCCAAATCCCCAGAGAGGGAGACTCGTCCATGACCCATGAGGCCGACCCCACATTCCACGGCCATCCTTGACACAAGATCCAGACACAAAAGCCTGAGCGACCGCCTCACATTTGCCCTTCTTTCATATCCCGAGGAGCTCCCCTCATGCTCTGTAGATTGGGCCTGACATACCCTTGGCCACAAACCTAAGCCGAGTTTCTGTTTTCAGACTTCTATCCCCACAGCCCTGGGCCATACACTCTCTAGGCTGTGGCCTCTGGAGTCACACTGCAGGACTGTGTGGGTCCTCTCCAAGAAAACTGTGCCCATTCCATTGGCCACAACCCTACAGATTAGGAGAAACCTCCAAGGCCCCCGAGGCAATCCAAATAGTGTAGGCGGCCCTGGACATTAAGGGCATTCTGACAGAAACTGAGCAACTACCTCCACACAGACATGCAGACAGATGTCCCAGGAGACATCTGTGGAGGTTGATCCTCATTTTGGCTTTCTAGACGCCCTTAGGGCAAAATTTTGCTTCCGGTGGGCAGGCACTGTGCTGCTGTGTGGCTCCAGAATTCCCAATCTGGAGGGCTTTGGGCCAGGAGTGTGAGGACGGAAGTCTGAAAACAAAAGCTGGGGTTTGATTTTGGCCAGGGGGCACAGCAGGACCACCGTGCAGAGGCTGAATCGAGATCTCCTGCGTCTGAATTCAGGGAGAGTATCAGACATTGGCACAGGCTGGAGTTTGTGTCCATGATGGCCCCTTCATGAAGGGGGAGCCTCATGAGGCCATGGAGGTTTTCCCATGCTGGGGGACCTGAGCTGCTCCAAAGCACAAGGTTTCCTTCTGCGGGATAGTCGAGTCCTGTTGGATGGATCCATGAAGCGCCAAATGGTATGACTCCAGAGCAGGGTTTGAAGGATGGATGCCTGGACACCCCATTTAGCATTCCAATTGCCTCCTAGCTACAAGGCTGGTTCGATCTGCTGTCTCTGGAGTGAGGTTCAGGTAGCTGAGTTGAAATGGACTCTCATGAGGATGGATTTGTGTCCATGGAGACCTCAGAATGTGGTGGTGGCTCAGGGGTCCTTCTGGAATCTGCTAACCGGAGGGTTAGACACAGCTCCAAAGAGCAAGGTTCCCAAGTGGTGACGAGAAGTGTTCTGTTGGGTGCCTCAGGGAAGCCCCATATGCTGGTGTTCGAAAACACGCCTCTGAGGAGAGACAACTGGAAACCAAAGCTAGGGTTTAGATTCAGGCCTAGGATCCTGCCGGTTCAATCTTCTGTCTCTGGGGACATCTGTCTGTGTGGCTGATTGTAGTGAGTTGCTCCGCTTGTGTCAGAATGCCCCAGTGTGTACAGGGAGGCCTGCATTATTGGGATGGCCTTGGGGGCCTTGGAGGTTTCTCCTAATCTGTAGGGTTGTGGCCAGTGGAATGGGCACAGTTTCCTTGGATCGGTCAGGCACAATCCTGTGATGTGGTCCAGAGACCCCAGCCAGGAGGGTGTGTGGTCCAGGGCTTTGGGGTCGGAAGTCTGAAAACACAAATTCGGCTTAGGTTTTGTTCCGAGGGTATGGCAGGACTGATCTCCAGACCGTAGGGGGAGCTCCTTGGGATAGCAGAGAAGGGCGAGTGTGAGACGGTTGCTCAGTCTTTTGTCTCTGAATTTTGTGTCCAGAATGGCCGTGGAATGGAGGGGTGGCCTCATGGATCATGGACGAGTCTCCCTGTCTGTGGATTTGGCCTGGCCACCCAAGAGTTTGAGGCCATTGTGTGGGAAGGGAGGAGTCTTGTTTTCTGCCTCAGGTGTCCCTCCAAAATACAGATTCCAGAGCAGAGCCCTGGGTACGGGCGACTGGAAAACCTGACCTCTGGTCAGGATTGGGGGCTTTGGGGCATGGCTAGCCCCATATGCGGGCTCTTGGTCCAGCCACTGAGAGGCCTTACGTGAACACGGGGCTCACGCTGAGGGTCACAAATCCTGTTTGTGCCCATGGCGGCTCTCAAGCATGGGCGTGGCCTCATGGGTCAAGAAAGTCTTTCCTACCCTGATGGTTTGACACCATGCCAAATGCAAAGTTTCCTGCCATGGGGCAGGAGGAGCTCTGATTTGTGCATCATGTTCCCTCCTGTGCAGGTATTGGAGCTAAGGTCTAGGTTCAGATGCCTGAAACCCAGTTGGGAAGAGATGACGGCCTAAGGCCATGGCAGGTCCGATGTGCTGGGTGTGTGGCCAGCTGTCTGTGTGTCTGTCATTAGGTCTGGGCTGAGGCTGTGTCAGACAGAGCTTTAGTGCCCAGGGTATCCTATGAAATTGGGTGCGGTTGAGGGCCATTAAGGTTGATCCTCATTGGGGCTTTCTGGGCATCGCAATCGGACAACGTTTTTCTTCTGGTGGGCAGGAAGAGTGCTGAGGTGTTAGCACCCTAATTCCCAATCTAGAGGGCTTGTGGGCCAGAAGTGTGAGGACGGAAGTCTGAAAGCACAAGCTGGGCTTAGGTTTCGGGTGGAGGACAAAGCAGTCCCACTGACAGACGGTGAATCGAGATCTTCTGCATCTGAAGTCAGGGCGAGTATCCGACTTTGGCACAGGCTGAAGTTTGTGTTCATGATGGCCCCTTCATGAAGGGGGGCCCTCATGAGGCCACGGAGGTTTTCCCAAATTGGGGCTTATGAGCTGCTCCAAACCGCAAGGTTTCCTTCTGCAGGACAGTTGATTCCTGTTGGATGGCTCCAGGAAGCCCAACATGAAACGACTGAAGAGCAGGGTTCTAAGGTTGGATGCCTGGACACGCCATCTCACATTCCAATTGGCTCCAAGTGACAAGGCTGGTTCGATCTACTGGCTCCGGGGTGAGCTACCTAGTGGGCTAAGTTGAAATGGACTCTCATGAAGATGGGTCCGACTATGGGTTTGTGTCCATGGAGACCTAGGAATGCGGCAGTGGCTCAAGGGGCCTTCTGGATTCTGCTACCCGGAGGGTTAGACACATCTTCCAAGAGCAAGCGTCCCATATGGAGACGAGAGGTGCCTCAGGAAAGCCCCATATCCTGGTATTCGAAGCCATGCCTTTGAGGAAAGTCCCCAGGAAACCAAAACTTGGGTTCAGATTCGGGCCCAGGTTCCTGTCCAGTTCAATCTTTTGTCTCTGTGGACATCTGTCTACTTGTCTAATGGGAGGGAGTTGCTCAACTTGTGTCAGAATGTCCGTTTTTATAGGGAGGCCTGCACTATTGGGACGGCCTCTGGGGCCTTGGAGGTTTCTCCTAATCTGTAGGGTTGTGGCCAATGGAATTGGCACAGTTTCCTTGGAGAGGGCAGGTACAGTCCTGTGGTGTGGTCCAGAGACCACAGCCTAGAGGATGTGTAGGCGAGGGCTTTGGGGATGGAAGTGTGAAATCACAAACTCGGCTTAGGTTTTATTCCGGGGTTATGTCATGCCCGATCTAGAGACCCTGAGGAAAGCTTCTCAGGATAGGAAAGAAGGGCACGTATGAGAGTTGCTCAGGGTATTTTCTCTGGATTTTGTGGCAAAGATGGCTGTGGAATGGAGGGGTGGCCTCAAGGACCATGGAGAGACTCCCTGTCCTTGGATTTGGCCTGGCTCCTAAGAGTTTGGGGCCATTGTGTGGGAAGGGAGAAGTCCTCTTTTCTCCGTCATGTTTCCCTCCAAAAGTGGGATTCCAGAGCAGAGCTCAGAGTATGGGCGACTGGAAAATCCGAACTCTGGTTAGGATTGGGGGCCTAGGTGCATGGCAAGCCCCATATACTGGCTTTGGTCCAGCCACGGTGAGGCCTTACTTGAACACGGGGCTCACATTGAGTGTCCCAATGCATGTTTGTGCCCAAGGTGGCCCTCAAGCAATGGCGTGGCCTCATGGGCCATGCATGTCTCCTACGCTAAAGTTTGACACCGTGTCCCCAGCAAGGTTTCCTGCCATTGGGCATTAGGAGTTCTGATTTGTGCATCTGGTTCCCCCATGTGCAGGGTTTGGAGATAAGGTCTAGGTTCTGATGCCCAAAAACCCAGGTTGAGAAGAGATGATGGCCTAAGGCCATGGCAGTTCCGATGTTCTGTGTGTGCGGCCAGCTGTCTGGGGTCTCTCGGGAAGTCTGTGCTGAGTATGTGTGAGACAGAAAATTAGTGCCCAGGGCATCCTATGAAATTGGGGTGCGGTCAAGGGCCCTGCTTGTTGATCCTCATTTCGGGTTTCTGGGCAGCCCCATAGGGCAACGTTTTGCTGCTGGTAGTCAGGAAGAGTGCTGCGGTGTGGCTCTGGAATTCCCAATCTGGAGGGATTGTGGGCCTGGAGTGTGAGGACAGAAATCTGAAAACACAAGCTGGGATTGGGTTTCGGGCTGAGGGCACAGCATGCCCACTTTGCAGAGGCTGAATCGAGATCTTCTGCATCTGAAGTCAGGGCGAGTATCAGACGTTGGCAATGTTAGGGTCCATGATCAAAGGAATGAGACTGATGCAAAGCGAAAATCAAGCAAAGCTTTATTTCGCGCCAAGCATCGAAAATCTAACTGACCAGTCACGTCCGTCTCTTATGAAGAGTCGACGACGACAACCCCGATGAGGCCACTCCCCGGAGGAGGCCGCTCCCCAGATGACACCACTCTGGCGAGTTCGCTCTGGATGAGGCCACACTGGACATGGCCGCTCTGGACATGGCCGTATCCCAGACGAGGCCACTCTGGAAGAGAAAGCTACAGAAGAGGCCACACCCCTGACGAGGCCACTCACTGATGAGGCTGCTCTGGTGAGGCCCTTGCAACGAGGCCACTTGGGGTGGCGCCGATGCTGCTGGAGGTGAGGTTGTTTGCGGCGGTGCCACTGCCGACGACTATGATGACCAGGACAACCACGATGCTCCCGACAACCATGATGACACTGCTCCCGATGACTACCCTGATGGCTCTCCTAACAGCTACTCTAATGTCTATCCCAAGAGCTATTCTAACTGCTATACCAACGGCTATTCTAAAGGCTATCCCAATGGTTATTCTAGTGGCTATTATAACGGCTATCCCAACGGCTTTTCTAACAGCTACTCTAATGGTTATCCCAACAGCTATTCTAATGTCTAACCCAATGGCTATTCTAATGGCTATCCCAAAGGCTATTCTACCGGCTATCCCAACATCTACTACAACTCCTCCTACTACTCTCCCCCACCCCCAGCCTCACAGACTAACCTTTATAGAGGTGGAAAAGCCCGGCCCACACAAAGGGGTCAATGGGATTTCAACACACTACAGTAAATATATGTGCACCCCACTGATTGTATGTCTCCGTCCAGCCTGACCTTCCCCTATATCCGGGGTTTGCAAGCAAGTTCCTCTGGCTAACCAGGCCCTCATATAGGCCCTCACAGGCACAGGCTGGAGTTTGTGTCCATGATGTCTTCTTCATTAAGGGGGATCCTCATGAGGCCATGGAGGTTTTCCCACGCAGGGCCTTGTGAGCTGCTCCAAACTGCAAGGTTTCCTTCTGCAGGACATCCGAGTCTTGTTGGAAGGCTCCAGGATGCCCCATATCAAACGACTTGAGAGCAGGGTTCTAAGGATCAATGCCTGGACATGCCATCTCCCATTCCAATTGGCTCCTAGCGACAAGGCCAGTTCATACTGCTGGATCTAGGGTGAGCTACCCAGGGGGTTGAGTTGAAATGGACTCTCATGAGGATGGGTCATTCAATGGGTTTGTGTCCATGGGGACCTCAGAAAGTGGCAGTGGCTCAGGGGTCCTTCAGCATTCTGTTACCCGGAGGATTAGACACAGCTCCAAAGAGAAAGCATTCCATGTGGAGAAAAGAAGTCTTCTGTATGGTGCCTCAAGAAAGCACCATATGCTGGTATTCGAACCCAGGCCTCTGAGGAGAGATGCCTGGAAACCAAAGCTAGGGTTGAGATTTGGACCTAGGATCCCCTCCAGTTCAATATTCTGTCTCTGGGGACATCTGTCTCCGTGTCACATTGGAGGGAGTTGCTCACCTTGTGTCAGTATGCCCCTGTTTCTACACGGCAGCCTGCAATATTAGGATGGCTCGATCTCCAGACCATGAGGGGAGCTCCTCGGGATATGAAAGAAGGGCGGGTGTGAGACGGTTGCTCAGGGTTTTGTCTCTGGATGTTGTGTCAAGGATGGCCGTGGAATGCAGGGGTGGCCACATAGGCCATGGAGGAGTCTCCATCTTTGGGGATTTGGCCCGGCTCTGAAGAGTTTGGGCCCATTCTGTGAGAAGTGAGGAGTCCTGTTTTCTGCCTCAGGTGTCCCTCCAAAAGACGGATTCCAGAGCCGAGCGCTGGATACGGGCAACTGGAAAACCTGACCTCTGGTTAGGATTGGGGGCCTTGTGGCATGGCAAGCCCCATATGCAGGTTCTTGGTCCAGCCACTGAGAGGCCTCACATGAACACAGGGCTCACGCGGAGTGTCATAATGCGTGTTTGTGCCCAGGGAGTCCCTCAAGCATGGGCGTGGCCTCATGGGCCATGCAGCTCTCTCCTACCCTGAAGGATTCACACCATGCCAAGAGCCATGGGGCAGGAAGAGGCCTGATGTGTGCAACAGGTTCCCCCCTGTGCAGGGTTTGGAGATAAGGTCTAGGTTCAGATGCCTGAAAACCCAGGTTGGGAAGAGATGACGGCCTAAGGACATGGCGGGTCGGATGTGCTGGGTGTGCAGCCAGAAGTCTGGGTGTCTGTTGGGAAGGTGGGGCTGAGGCTGTGTCAGACAGCATTAGTGCCCAGGGCATCCTATGAAATTGCAGTGAGGTAGAGGGCCGTGCATGTTGATCCTCATTTTGGGTTTCTGGGCAGCCCCATAGTTCAAAGATTTTCTCCTGGTATTCAGGCAGAGTGCTGTAGTGTGGCTCCAGAATTCCTAATCTGGAGGGCTTGTGAGCCACGAGTGTGATGACAGAAGTCTGAAAACACAAGCTGGGGTTAGGATTCCGGCCAAGGGCACAGCAGGCCTACCAGCAGAGGCAGAATCGAGATCTGCTTCTGAAGCCAGGGAGAGTATAAGACGTTGGATCAGGCTGGAGTTTGTGTCCATGTTGGTCCCTTCAGGAAGTGGGGGCCTCATGAGGCCATGGAGGTTTTGCCACACTGGGGTTTTTGAGCTGCTACGAGCTGCAATGTTTCCTTCTGCAGGTCAGTCGAATCTTGTTGGATGGCTCCAGGACGCCACAGCAGAAAGACTTGAGAGGAGTTCTGAGGATGGATGCCTAGACACCCCACCTCGCATTCCCACTGGCTCCTAGCAACAAGGCCAGTTACATCTTCTGGCTCTGGGGTGAGCTACCCAGGGGGCTGAGATGAAATGGACTCTCATGAAAATGGGTCATAATGTGGGTTTGTGTCCATTTAGACCTTGGAATGTGGTGGTGCCTCCGGGATCCTTCAGGATTCTCCTACCCAGAGGGATGGACACAGCTCCAAAGAGCAAGCTTCCCATGTGGTGACGAGAGGTGTGCTGTTTGGTACCTCAGGAATGCCCCATATGGTGGTATTTGAAACCACGCCTCATGGGAGAGATGCCTGGAAACCAAAGCTAGGGTTCAGATTCGGGTGTAGGGGCCTGTCCAGTTCAATCTTCTTCCTCTGGGAACAGCTGCCTGCATGTCTGATTGGAGGGAGTTGCTCAGCTTGTGTCAGAATGCCCCTGTTTGGACAGGGAGGCCTCGGGGTCTTGGAGTTTTCTCCTAATCTGTAGGGTTGTGGCCAATGGGATGGGCACAGTTTACTTGGAGAGAGCAGGCACAGTCCTGCGGTGTGGCTCCAGAGGCCCCAGCCTAGAGGGTGTGTGGGTCAGGGCTTTGGGAACAGAAGTCTGAAAACACAAAATCGGCTTACATTTATTCTGAGGGTATGGCAGTCTCAATCTCTAGACAGTGAGGGGAGCTCCTTGGGATATGAAAGAAGGGCCGTGTGAGATGGTTGCTCAGGCTTGTGTCTCTGGATGTTGTCTCAAGGATTGCGGTGGAATGCAGGGATTGCACATAGGCTATGGAGTAGTCTCCGTCTCTGGGGATTTTGCTTGGCTCTCAAGTGTTTGGGGCCATTCTGTGGGAAGGGAGGAGTCATGTTTTCTGTCTCAGGTGTCCCTCCAAAAGACGGGTTCCAGAGCCAAGCCCTGGTTATGGGCAACTGGAATACCTGAACTCTGGTTAGGATTGGGGGTCTTGGGGGCATCCAAGCCCCATATGCGGGCTCTTTTTCCAGCTACTGAGAGGACTCACATTAACACAGGGACCATGCTGAGTGTCACAATGCGTGTTTGTGCCCAGGGCGTCCCTCAAGCATGGGTGTATCCTCGTGGGCCATGCAGCTTTCTCCTACCCTCAAGGTTTCACACCATGCCAAGAGCAAGGTTTCCTGCCATGGAGTAGGAAGAGGTCTGATTTGTGCATCAGGTTCCCCCCTATGCAGGAATTGGAGATAAGATCTAGGTTCAGATGCCTGAAAACCCAGCTTGGGAAGAAATGATGGCCTAAGGCCATGGCGGGTAGGATATGCTGGGTGTGCGGCCAGATGTCTGCGAGTCTGTCGGGAGGTCTCGGCTGAGGCTGTGTCAGACAGAGCTTTAGTGCCCAGGGCATCCTATGAAATTGTAGTGAGATCGAGGGAAGTGCGTGTTGATCCTCATTTTGGGTTTATGGGCAGCCCCATAGGGCAAAGTTATTCTTCTGGTGGGCAGGCAGAGTGCTGAAGTGTGGCTCCGGAATTCCCAATCTGGAGGGCTTGTGGGTCAGTTCTTTGAGGACGTAAGTCTGAAAACAGAAGCTGGGTTTAGGATTCGGGCCGAGGGCACAGCAGGCCTACCAGCAGAGGCTAAATCTAGATCTGCATCTGAAGTCAGGGCGAGTATAATACGTTGGATCAGGCTGGAGTTTGTGTCTATGTTGGCCCCTTCAGGAAGTGGGAGCCTCATGAGGCCATGGAGGTTTTACCACGCTGGGGTTTTGAGGTGCTATGAACTGCAATATTTCTTATTGTGGGACAGTCGCATCTTGCTGGATGGCTCCAGGTCGACACATCGGAAAGACTTGAGAGAAGAGTTCTGAGGATGGATGCCTGTATTCCCCACCTCGCATTCCCACTGGCTCCTAGCAACAAGGCCAGTTCCATCTTCTGGCTCTGGGGTGATCTACCCAGGGGGCTGAGTTGAAATGGACTCTCATGAGGATGGGTCATAATGTGGGTTTGTGTCAATTTAGACCTTGGAATTTGGCGGTGGCTCAGGGGCCCTTCAGGATTCTCCTACCCAGAGGGATGGACACAGCTCCAAAGAGCAAGCTTCCCATGTGGAGACGAGAGGTGTTCTGTTTGGTGCCTCAGGAATGCCCCATATGCTGGTATTTGAAACCATGCCTCATGGGAGAGGCACCTGAAAAGCAAAGCTAGGGTTCAGTTTCAGACCTAGGGGCCTGTCCCATTCAATCATCTTCCTCTGGGGACAGCAGCCTGCGAGTCTGATTGGAGGGAGTTGCTCAGCTTCTGTCAGAATGCCCTTGTTTGGACAGGGAGGCCTGCACTATTGGCATGGCCTCAGGGGCCTTGGAAGTTTTTCCTCATCTGTAGGACTGTGGCAAATTTGTTGGACCCAGTTTGCTTGGAGAGGGCAGGCACAGTCCTGTGATGTGACTCCAGAGGCCCCAGGCTAGAGGGTGTGTGGGTCAGGGCTTTGGGAACAAAATTCTGAAAACACAAACTCGGCTTGGGTTTTGTTCCAAGGATGTGGCAGGCTCGATCTCCAGACCATGAGGGGAGCTCCTAGGGATATGAAAGAAGGGCGTGAGTGAGACGGTTGCCCAGGCTTTTGTCTCTGGATGTTGTGTCAAGGATGGCCGTGGAAGACAGGGGTGGTTGCATAGAACAAGGATGAGTCTCCGTCTCTGGGGATTTGGCCTGGCTCTCAGGAGTTCGGGGCCACTCTGTGGGAAGGGAGGTGTCCTGTTTTCTGCCTCAGGTGTCCCTCCAAAACACAGATTCCAAAGAGAACCCTGAGTACAGGCGAATGGAAAACCTGACCTCTGATTAGAATTGGGGGCCTCGGGACATGGCAAGCCCCATATGCGGGCTCTTGGTCCAGCCACTGAGAGGTCTCACAGGAAGACGGGGCTCACGCTGAGTGTCACAATGCGTGTTTGTGCCCAGGGAGTCCCTCAAGCATGGGCGTGGCCTCATGGGTCATGCAAGGCTCTCCTACCCTGAAGTTTTCCCACCATGCCAAGAGCAAGGTTTCCTGCCATGGGGCAGGAGGAGTTCTGATTTGTGCATCACGGCCCCCCCTGTGCAGGGATTGGAGGTAAGGTCTAGGTTCAGATGCCTGAAAACCCAGGTCAGGAAGAGATGACGGCCCAAGGCCATGGCAGGTCGGATGTGCTGGGTGTGCGGCCAGCTGTCTGGGTGTCTGTCGGGATGTCTGGGCTGAGGCTGTGTCAGACAGAGCATTAGTTCCCAGGACATTCTATGAAATTGCGGTGCAGCTGTGGGCCCTGCGGTTTAATCCTCATTTGGGGTTTCTAGGCAGCCCCATAGGGCTTCGTTTTTCTTCTGGTGGTCAGGCAGGGTGCTGCGGTGTGGCTCAGAAATTCCCAATCTGGAGGGCTTGTGGGCCAGGAGTGTGAGGACGGAAGTCTGAAAACACAACCTGGGGTTACATTTTGGGCTTAGGGCACAACATTCCTACCGTGCAGAGGCTGAATCGAGATCTCCTACATCTGAAGTCAGGGTGAGTATAAGTCGTTGGCTCAGGCTGGAGTTTGCGTCCATGATGACGGCTTCAAGAAGTAGGGGTCTCATGTGGCCATGGAGGTTTTCCCACACTGGGAGCTGTGAACTGCTCCAAATCGCAAGGTTTTCTTCTGCGGGACAGTCGAGTCATGTTGGATGGCTCCAGGTCACCACATACGGAACGTCTCGAAAGATGGGTTCTATGGATGGATGCCTGGACAGCCCACCTCACATTCTTATTGGCTTTTAGCGACAAGGCACATTCGATCTGCTGGCTTTTGGGTGAGCTACCCAGAGGGCTGAGTTGAAATGGACTCTCATGAGGATGGGTCATAATGTGGGTTTGTGTCCATGGAGACCTTAGAGTGTCAGGATCTGAAAGAGAACACAGGTCAGAGGCAGCAAAGTGATGGGCAATGAGCTTTTGGAACTAAATCTCATACAGGGCTTTTGGGTCATGGTGCCATGTTCTGTGGAATTGGAAGGAATCACTAAGTCCAGACCACACTCCAAGTGACAGGCTTACACAAATTTGTTTAAAGAATACATGAGATTTCAGGGAACCACTGGGAGGAGAAGGTGAAGACCCCTGTAGAGCAGTGCCTTGCCCAGAATGACAGACTTGTAAGAAGGCTGAACTAGGCATGAACCCAGCTCTTTGTGAGTGTCCTCATCATTCGGGCCCTGGATGCACCTAGCAATTTATTGGAGGGCTCTGGAGAAAAGTTGTGTTGGAGGCGGGGCTACAGACATGGAGATGGTTTCAGGGTGAGAGTGAGCATTAATATCATAGACAGGAGGCCTTCCAGGAAGTTCTTGTCTGAGGGGAATCCCAGGTCATGGCAACCCACTGAGTGGACCCCTATCCACATGACACCCATCGGAAAGGAGGTAATAGGTCTCAGCACCAGATATGCAGTCTCTACTGGTAAGGATGGATTCTGACCATCAAGCCCCAAGGCTCCAATTCCCTCTTTAGAGTATTCTTTGAAAATTAGAATGCCTAAGGTCTTGATAAATTATGGCCCAACCCTCTATAGAGGGGATACCATCATCTAGGACTCCAGAATGTGAGCACTGATGAACAGATGTGTGCCCAGAAGAGTGACTGTACACACACACACACACACACACATACACACACACACCATTATGGATTGTATGGTGTGATCTGACGAGTAGCAGGCTCAGAGGAAGTGAGAAGAGGAGGAAAAGGTGCTTGGAGGTATGTCCTACCTGTGACACCACTCCTCCAATAACATACATATTATTCTACATATGCCTGTGGAAATCTGGAGGTAGCCCATGCTAGAATCACCGGTATTGAACAGACAAGACACAGACCACCCCTGACAGGTATAATGGTATATCCAGGGTCAAGGTAAGAGTAGAGAGATGTGTCTGAAGCCGTGTGGGGCCCTGGCTGCACTCAGCCCTTCCTTGGGGGTCTTTGGAGAGGGGTGTGTTGGTGTCCTTGTGTACAGATGTGGTCTCGCATGCAGAAAGGGGATGAGTAGATGGCAGCCCTGAGCACTGTCTGTGTAGGTGATAATATCCAGGGTGGACATGGGAAGGTGATCTCAGGCAGTGAAGTCATTTCCTTGACCACAGACCCCAACAGAATTTGGAACCCTGCAACCAGGCACCCACATTCCAGTGTAGTCCAGTACCAGATACTTGGCTGGAGGCTTCTGGTACGGAAAGATTTTCTCTTGTTCCGTGCCTACTTCCCAAGTCTCTGGCTTCCCGACAGCGCAGGGGAATCTCTTTTTCTCTTGCTGCAGACATTGGCTCAAACTTCACCGCCAATGCCTCGGGGCATTTGGCAGGAGTTTCCATAAAGTAATACAAAGGAGCCTAGGCCAGGCCAAGACACCCCTCTGAGCCATCCCAGGGCATCCCCATCCCCTTCTCTTGATTTTTGGTTAAAAAGGGATATGTGAGGGTTTCTGTCACTGGCTGGAGGAGGTTGCAGGACAGCGGAAACCCTGCTGATCCCTTTATGTTCACCCCAATGTCATGGTGGGCAGGTTGGAAAGATGATTGTGAGGTGTGTCTTACCTGTGCCAGAGCACATCCAAGGCCCTGAAACTGTGCCATGTTTCTCTCCTTCATGGAGATGTGTGCATACTGGGGAGTGGTGCGTCTGTAAGGGAGTGCCCTGTGTCTGAGTACCAGCAAATGGGGCCATAAAGGGCACTGAGGCCTCCTGCCTGGCATCTGGGCACTGTCTTTATAGAGATCCACACAGGAGATGGGGCAGGTACTGAATGACGAGAACTTCTGCTCTACCGACTTGAAGGAAAAGAAGGTGCCCCACACTGCCAACAGAGTCCAGCGCTGGCTCAGGGTGAGTGCAGGTGCTTGGGAGAACCAACCCCCTAGGGTACCAAAGCAGAGAAAAAAAAAGTATCCCAAGTCCGAGAGCCAGCCTAGTACTGCCCTGGGCTCCCCACTAGAGTCCTGAACCCACATCAATCTGCATCCCTATCGCCTCCCCAAACTTGCCTCCATGGCTATGTCCCTGTCTGGGCGAAATGCAGCATCACTGTCCACATAGTTTTAGGAATATCAGAAAAGAGACTCTAAATGCTTTCTCACTCCATTCATCGAGAATCCTTTTGCCCTGTGTTATGCATTTTCCTAAGCTGTGATGCCAGGTGTTCCCACGTCTTGACAATTCTTCCCCACGTTCTACAGGTCTTGCACATGATCATGGTGAGTTGGGAGACTTTACCCAAAGGAACATGGTTCATGGTACTATGACTCTTGCTCTGCCTTTTGGTTGTGAGGGAACACATCTCTGGGACTTCTCCGGGGTCAGGAGAATGGACCTCATTGTGCTGCACAACATTGCAGAAGTCCAGTCATTTATCACAGGCATTGAACCCTTCACTGATGCAAGACTTTGATGGGATTTGCTTCTGTTGCCGACTCCCATTGCTGCACTAAACATCCTACATGCCCTAATTTCCCTGAGCTGTGTCACTTAAGAAAATGTCCCTGTGTTCTCATCTCAAGAATGGGATATGTTATCAGAAATCACAGAATCAATGCCGTTCATGCAGGGAGGTGCTATCAATACGCAGCTCACAATCTGACCTGAGATACGATCAAATTCAAGCTTCACTTACTTCACTTCTTTGTATGTATGCCAAGAACATTTTTTTCCTTTTTCATTAAAGATTTATTAATTCATTGGTTTATTGACTCATTTGAAAAAGATAGGGGGAGACTGGGGATAAGCAGAGGGAGAGATAGAATCTTCATGGGCACTCTGCCCTCAGTGTGTAGCCCTATGAGGATCTCAATCTCAGGACATTAAGATAATGACCTAAGCCAAAACCATGACTCTTAGAATTCAGCCAAGGAACCACCCAGTCACCTGATTGTTTTTATGACTGCGGGCCCACTAGTTCCACCTGTTGCTGTAAGTCACTGGGATCTTGGGGGTCTGGTCTGTGCTCCAACCCCTAACCCTCATGGTGGCTATAGCACTGTCTCATGACTCCTCTGTTTCACCTTAGGGGAAAAATGGCTCTCCATTGAAGAGGACTGAGACCCACATGCTATGGAACAACAGGGCCAAACTGCTAAAGAAGCAAGTACATCTGGAGCCTGCTGTCCTAGGAGGAAACCTTAGCTATGTCAACATACTTCTGGGCTCATACCGAGCTTTTGCTACCACCCAAGAGGTCCTGGACCTCCTGTTTGCAAGGTCAGCACCCCATACTTAATTGCTCAGTGGTATTTGACCACGGTCTCGTTATGAGATTTGGGGATGTCCCAAAATGTCCTAGTCTCTGATTTCTCCTCTATTGGGGCAGAGTTATCTTAGGAACTTAGTGGGGTCTTGAAATGAAAGTGCACCAGGGTTCCTGGGCCTGTGCAAAAGTCTGTTAGCAGGCCTGTCATTGTACTCATTTATCATTGTCCTCCTTGTCATGAGGAAGCCTCTGCCTTACCCTTACTATCACTATGGACTTGATCTGGGCTGTTTGGCCATTTAAAAAGAAATATGGGACTCTATCTGTGGTCTGTGGCTGGGTGAATCCAGAACAGTGTTCTCCTGCTGTGAACAGGGGGCCCAGGCTCATTCAGATATCTGTGATGGGTTGAATGGTGCACTTTCATTCAGCAAGCATTCAGGAAACCTTACTCTGTGCATGCGTTCCTATAGGAGATGACTCTGAACCCTGCATAGGTCAGATAGCACCCCAAGACTCCAGACTAGTCAGGGGTCATTCAGTGACACTGGACAGTAAGAGAGGTAACATCCACAGGGCATTTCATTAGTTGCCCCCTGGCCTCCTCTAGATATGGGTGCATTTCAGGAGCAGCGGAATATGTGAATTGGCTTTGGCTGATGAAGGAGGGCCTTCTCTCTCCTCAAGGGCAGCCAGGGGACTGTGATTTGGAGGGAAAGTTGGACCCTCATCCCACACATCTGTGATTCTTCCTTAAGAGTAAAATCTGAGAGTTTCCTCTGGAGAAAGAAAGGTGCCCAGGGGAGATGTGGGTATGGGAACTGTGGCAGAGCAGAGAGGTTTGGGGAACAGCTTTAGACCCTAAGAGAATCATTCCCCTTTCTGCCCCCTCCCAGCCCTGACTCTACCCTAATCCTGGGACCCAGAACAGAGGCTGTGGGAACCATCACAATCAGCAATCTGTTGGAACTTAGACACTGGGTACTCAGAGGGTGCTCAGGAGAGCCTGTGAGAGCTCAGGGACCGGACATTCCCCAGCTTGTGGGAGAACAGTGTCAGTGGAAGGAGAACCACTTGTGGCACCTAGTGAAAGAGGCAGTACATGGGCACAGGAAATTATGCTTGAGGTATTGGAAGGGTACTGGGAAGGCCTGGCTAGAGACAGTCCCTTTGTTTCCTCTTTGTATGGCTCTTCAAAGAGCAGTGGTGTGTGCAGTGAGAGTAGTTAAGGGGACAGACATCATCCCTCTCTGGGCACATGCAGTTGAATTCAAGTAGCAAGTGAGCAAGGAGAAAGACTGTGGAGTGTGTCCAGTTCCCCAAAGAAGGAGAGAAATTCTAACACCATTGATCAAGGACTCACACTCATAGCGGGTTTTGCCACCCTGTCATCTGTGACTAGGTTTGCCTCATGCAGGATTGCCAGATCGCAGGTGGACAAGGACTAGGAATGGCCTCTGACAGGACCTGGAAGCCTAGGGACACAGATTCCCACAGAGGTTCCCTGGGACATTGGTTTGGGAGGGTGGCCTGTCCTCTGATCCCTCTGCCTAACAGTCTCTTCCCAGGGCCATCTCCTCTATCTTGAACACATGTCAAGGACACTATCCAGTGGATTTTGTCCAGCCACTGGTGTTTTCCGGCCTGAATATGCTGCTGGCATACCTGGGGCTCAGTATGCCAGGCTCAGATTTGGATCACCATGTTCCGCTCTTGCTCTCCCAGCTGCAACAGTTTGAGCCCACGGAGACAGGGTCTGGGTATGAGAAGGGCTGAGATGAAAGATGTGGGCCAGTGGAGAGTACTGGGTGAGCCACGCTGAGTAAGCCTCCATAAAGTGCAGCTGGGCCGAGAGGAGTAGTAGTCCCAGATCCCTGTCCCCATGGTCTTTAGTGAGGGAGACCAACAAGGGATTGGTTCTTGGACACAGACAACATTGAGTTGTGGGAAAAGTTTCCTTTATTTCAAAGGGACATGGGAAGTCGATCATCGTGATGATACTTCTCTTCATGGAGCTACAGCACTAGTTCCATAGCAAGGTCCTGAACCACCTCAGGAAATTGGCCCAGCTCCCACTGGGTCACCCCCTGTATTTTCAGAGACAAAGCTGACCCATCCCACCCCTGCTGCTGGATCTCAACCCTCAGCAAGAGCATGGGGGCCACCTGCCCTGTTGGGGCCAGTGTAGGTAGTAGTCAGGGCTCTAATTCACTCTCCTGAGTTGGACGAGTTGTCAGCCCCTTTTCCTGACCTAGACGTCCAGCAGGGACCTACCCCTGCTCCTGGCGTTCTCGAGGGGCTCGAACCAGCACCTATCTCAGTGGAATAACAAGCCATTGCCCCAAACAGCATCTCCTGCTGGCTCGAACTGGCTGGTACGATTCCCCTTCCCTGTCTGTGCCTTTTTTGGTAATTTTTTTGTTTTGCATACACCTGTATAACGACTTCATAGATTTTGGTCATATAAATAAAGTAGAAATTGTGATCACTTAAACGTTTACTCTGATCCTTTTCAATGTTATATCGAGGTGCCTTTAAGTACAGTAAGAGTGTTGCACAACTATTTACTAGTAGAACATTTCCATCACAGAGAAACCTGGGCTACTGATCACTCACTGCTCATTCCCCCAGTCCAAGCCCTGTAACCACTGCTCTTCTCTCTGTCTTTGGTACTTTACCTCATCCGGGATTTTCATGTGCCCAGAATTCTAAAATATGGCCTTTTCTGTCTGGCTACAGAACATTAAAAAATACATATTTCTCTTCAGATTTTTTTATAAAAATAACAGCTTATTAACAACGAAATTTCCTAAACGAACTGTCATCATGGAAATCTCCAAAATAAACTACTTTCATTATCTTGGTTAGTGTTCCCTTTCTTTAGGAAACCCTGAATGGCAGAAACTGGGAAAATGTTTGGGTCCATGAGAAACCTTTAAATTCATTCTTTATCCTGCATAGGCTATGTTTAAACTATTCTAGCGGGCTTTTTATAAAAATATTAAAATCATATCTTAAATCATCCCATTTATTTCTAACGAGTCAGGTAATAGTCAATCGTTCTTCAGGTTTTAGTCAGACTGTGGTTATGTAGTAAAATAATGATTCAAATATGAAGAAAAGAAGACACTTTCCTTCTTCCACAAAATAATATCACATAATGGATGGTGTACTGATTCCATGATCTTCCCTCTGGGTTGTGTTTGTGTGTGAGTGTTTAATACTGGGGGGAGAGTTGTTGGCTGGGCTCTTGTTCTACCTGAGATGCCACCATAGATAGGCACTGTCACTGCTGTCCCCTTGGGCATTCTCAGTGACAGCACTCAAAGCCCCATCGTGGAACAACTGAGCCATTTCCAATATTTGACTCTCATCATTCAAGTGATAATTATGTCTGTGCCATAAATCTCTGTTTCTTTGTGTCTGATTCCTACAAGTTTCACCACTTGGACACCTTTAGTTCAAGGACATTCCCCTTGTGCCAAAGCCATCAGAGGTGCATGACAACTCAGGGAGTGAGAGGTCCCATGGTAGAGGGACTCTGGGCTCCTGAAAGACCAGATGAAAGAGATCAGGAGCGAATGTGCATGCTCAATTTCTCTCTCTCTCTCTCTCTCTCTCTCTCTCTCTCTCTCTCTCACACACACACACACACACACACAAACACACACACACACACACAACTTTAGGGACTGTAGGGTGGGATCTGGCGAGTTGCAGACTCAGAGAAATTGAGGAGGAAAACGTGCTTGGAGGTATTTCCTGCATATGACACCATTCCTCCATATCATACATATTATTCCACATATGCCTGTGGACATGTGGAGAAAGTCCATGCCACAATCATCTGCATTGTACAGACAAGATGCAGACCAACCCTGATAGGCACAATGGCTTATCCAGGGTCACAAACAGGTAAGAGTGGTTATTTGTGTCTGAATCCAGGTGGGGCCCTTGCTGCACTCAGCCCTTCCTTGGAGACCTGTGGAGAAGTGTGTGTTGGTGTCACTGTGTAGAGTTGTGGCCTTGCATGCAGAAAGGAGATGAGTGGACAGCACCCCTGAGCACTGTTTTTGTAGGTGCTATTCCAGTGTGGAGTTGGGTAGGTGATCTCAGGAAGTGAAGACACTTCCTTGACCACGGATCCCAATAGAATTTGGATCACTGCGATCAGGCGCCCACATTCTAGTGTAGTCCATCCACTACCAGAGTTACTTGGCTAGAGACATCTGATACAGAAAGATGTACTCTTGCTGTTTGCCAACATTAAGGTGCTCTGGCTTCCAGAATCCCCAGGGGAATGGCTTTTTCACATGCTGCAAACATTTCAACCACCTCACCCCCAATGTCTCAGGGCATTTGGTAGGAGGTTCCATTGGGCTTTACGAGAGCAGGGCTCGGTATGGATGCCTGAAAAACTAACGTAGGGTTAGGATAAGGGCCTAGGGGCATGGCCAGCCCAATGTGCAGAGGTTGAGGCAAGCTCCCTAGGATGTGAATTTATCTTTAGTGTCAGGCGCCCACTCAGGCTGGAGTTTTTGTCCATGAGTTTTGCCAAATATGAGGGTAGCCTCATATGGTCCTGGAGGTTACTAAAGCCCTGGAGATTTTGAGCACCTCCAATTAGTAAGGTTTTATTCTGTGGCACAGGAGTCCTGTTTATGGCTCATGGTTCACCCATATGGAGAGATTCGAGCCAAGGCTCTGGATATGGATTCCTGAAAACCCAAACTAGGGTTGGGATTAGGGCCCAGGGGCATGGAATATCCAAGCAGCTGTCTCTGGGGGGAGCTACCTGGGGACTCAGTTGTAAATGGAGCACAGGCTGAGGGTCACAATGCAAGTTTGTGTCCAATGAGTCCTCAGAAAGTGGGCGTGTCCTCGGCCTTGCTGGTGTCTCCGATTCTCAGGGTTTTATCCAGCTCCAAACAGGTAGAAATCCTTTTTGGAGGACAGGAGGAGTTCCATTTTCTGGCTCAGGGATGTCTGAAAACAGATGTCTGAAAACACAAACTAGGGTGAGAATGAGGTCCAAGGGGCAGGGCAGGTCTGATCTGCTGGCTCTTGGGCTAGATAGGTGGGTGGCAGAGTGGAGGTCCTAGCTCAGTTAGAATGACAGAATGTGTATTAGTGTCCAAGACTGGCTTCTGTAAATGGGAGTGGCCTCAGAAGCCGTGTATGTTTCTCCTAATCTGGGTGTTTTGTGCAGCTCCATAGGGCATGGCTTCCTTCTGAAGGGCAGGGAGAGTCCTGTGGTTATGGCTCCTGAGTCCCCAGTCTGGAAGGCTTGTGGGCCAGGACTATGGGGTAAGAAGTCTGAAAACTCAAGTTAGGGTTAGGGTTAGGGCCCAGGGCATAGCAGGCCCAATCTGAAGAATCTGGGGCAAGCACCCCAGGATGTGAAGTTGGGCGAGTGTCAGGCATATGGTCAGACTACAATTTGTGACCACTTGGGTCACCATATGTTGAGGTGGCCTCCTGAGGACATGGAGGTTTCTGCCACTCTGGGGGTTTTGTGCAGTTACAAATAGAAAAGTTTCATTCTGGAGGACAGTTGGAGTGCTGCTGTTTGGCTCTAGTGTACCCCATATGGAGGGATTCAAGAGCAGGCCTCTGGGCATGGATGCCTGAAAACTAAACCTAGCCTTAGGGTTAGGTCCTAGGGGCAAGGCAGGTCCAATCTGCTGCCTCTTGTGCCAGCTACGTGGGTGTCTGTCTGGAGGAAGGACTCAGGTTGAGGGACAGAATTATATTAGTGTCCAGCACTGGCTTTCGTAAATGCGGGTGGCTTGGGGTCTCATGCAGCTGTCTCATAATCTGGGGGTTTTGTGGATCTCCCTAGGGCACGTTTTCCTTCTGAAGGGCAAGCAGAGTCCTGTGTTGTGACTCCAGTGTTCCCTATCTGGAGTGCCTGTGGACCAGGACTTTGAGGACAGAATCATTAAATCCCAAACTAAGGATAGGGTTAGAGCCTAGGGCATGGCAGGCCCAATCTGCAGACACTGAGATAAGCTCCCTGGGGTGTAAATTTAGGCCACGTGTCAGGGGTTCCCTCAGGCTGAAGTTTGTGTCCATGTGTTCTGCCAAATATGGGCCAAGCCTCATGGGGGCATGAAGGTTACTACAGCCCTGCTGGTTTTGTGAAGCTCTAATTAGCAAGATTTATTTTAGGTGACAGGAGGAATCCTGTTTTAAGGCTCAGGTGTCCAGCATAAGGAGGGATTCACAAGCAGGTTTCTGGGTATGGATGCCTGACAACCCAACCTAGGGTTAGGATTAGGGCCTAGGGGCAAGGCAAGTCCGATCTGCTGGCTCTGGGGCCAGCTCTCCCAGTGGGTGATTGGAGAACTGGTCTCAGGTTGTGTCAGACTGCGCATTAGTGTCCACAGTGGTGTGAAAACCTGGGGTGGCATCAGGGGTCATGCACGTTTCTGTAATCTTGGGGTTTTGTGCAACTCCAAAGGGCACAGTTTCCTTCTGGAGGGCAGGATGACTCATATGGTGTGGTTCTTGAGTTCTCTATCTGGAGGACTTATGGTCCAGGATTCTTGGGACGGAAGTCTAAAAACCCAAGCTAGGGATAGGGTTAGGGCCTAGGGTATGGTTGGCTCGAACTGTAGATGCTGAGGCAAGCTCCATTGATTGTGAATTTAGGGCGAGGGTCAGGTGTTCACTCGGGCTGGACTTTGTGTCCATGAGTTCTGCCAAATATGGGGGTACCCTCATGTACCATTGGAGGTTACTACAGCCATGGTGATTTTGTGCAGCTCCAATTAGCAAGGTTTTATTCTGCGGGACAGGAGGAGTCCTGTATTATGGTTCAGGAGTCACCAATATGGAGGGATATGAAGCAAGACTCTGGGAATAGACTCCTGAAAACCCAATATAGGGTTAGGATTAGGGCCTAGGGGCATGGCATGCCTGATCAGCTGTCTCTGGGGCGAGCTACCTTGGGTACTGAGTTGTAAGCACAGCTTAGGCTGAGATTTACAAATTGACTTGTGTCCAGTGATTCCTCCAACATTTGGGGTGGCCTAGGCCATGCAGATGTCTCTTACTCTGACAATTTTACACAGCTCCAAACCACAGGAATTATTTCTGAAGGCAGGAGAAGTCCTTTTTTCTGGTTCAGGGATCTCCCATACTGAGGTATTTGAAAGCAGACCACTGGGGACAGATGTGTGAAAACACAGCTAGGGTTAGAACTGGGCACTAGGGGCAGGGTAGGTCTTATCTGCTGGCTCTTGGGCTAGCTACGTTGGTGGCAGAGTGGAGGTCCTATATCAGGATGAGTGACAGAATGTGTATTAGTGTCCCGGGAGGGCTTCTTAAATGGTGGTGGCCTCAGAGGCCATGCATGTTTCTCCTAAGCTGGAGGGCTTTGTACATCACCATAGGGCATGGCTTCCTTCTGGAGGGCAGGGAGAGACCAGTGGTATGGCTCCTGAGTCCCTAGTCTGGAAGGCTTGTGAGCCAGGACTCTGGGGAAAGAATTCTGAAAACCTAAGTGGAGGTTTGGGATATGTCCTAGGGCATGGCAAGCCAGATCTGCAGATGCTATTTTGAGCTCCTCAGGACCTGAGCTTAGGACAAATGTCAGGCATTCACTCAGACTAAAATTTGTGACCACTAGGGCCACTAGAAGTTGAGGTTGCCTCCTGAGGACATGGAGGTTTCTACCACATTGGGGGTTTTGCACAATGCCAAATAGTAATGTTTAATTCTGGAGTATGGGTGGAGTCTTCTTGTAAGGCTGTAGGGTACCCCATTTGGAGGGATTCATGAGCAGGGCTCTGGGGATGCATGCCTAAAAACACAATATACAGTTAGAGATCGGGCCTAGGGAAATACCAGGTCCAATCTGCCATCTCTGGCTTGTGGAAAAGGACTCTGAGGACAGAAGTCTGAAAACCCAAGGTAGGTCAACGGTTTCAACCTAGGATATGGCAGTCCTAATGTACAGACACTGAGGCAAGCTCCCTGATAATCGAAATTAAGGCCAGTGTCAGGAGGTTGCTCAGGCTGGAGTTTGTGTCCATGCCATCCGCCAAATATGGGGTGGCCTCATGTGGCCTTGGAGGTTTCTCCAGCTCTGGGGTTTGTGTGTAGTTCCGAACAGTTTGGTCTATTCTGGGGATAGGTGTTGTCCAGTTTTATCGCTCAGGGGTCCCCCATATGGAGGGATTTGAGAGCAGGGTTTCACGTATGGATGCCTGAAAACCCAAGCTTCAACAAGTGTTACGTCCTAGTGGCATGTCAGTCCTTATATACTGGCTCTGGGGTGAGCTGCCCATTGGGCTTTGTTGAAAATGGGGTTCAGGCTAAGGGTCACAATGGGTTTTTGTGCCCAGGGCAGCCTGCAAAAGTGGGCGGCGTGGCCTCAGGGCCTACACAGGTTTCTTCCACCTCTGACGGTTTTAATTGTTCCAGAAAGCAACAGTTTCCTTCAGCGGAGGAGGGGTTCTTTTTGTCGCTCAGGTCCCCCGCGTGAAAGGCTTCAAGAGGAGGGCGCTGGTTGAGGATGCCTGAAAACCCAATCTAGGGTTAGGAGTAGGGCCTAGCGGCATGACAGGTCCGATCTGCTGGCTCTGGGGCCAATTGTCCCAGTGGCAGATTGGAGGATGGGACTCAAGTTGTGTCAGACTTCATTTTGGCATCCATGGTAGTGTACGAAACTGTGGTGACATCGTGGGCTATGCACGTTTCCCCCAATCTAGGCATTTTGTTCAGCTCCATAGGGCACGGTTTCCTTCTGGAGAGCATGGAGAGCCCTGTGGTGTGGCCCTGGAGTCTCCAATCTGGAGTCCCTGCACTCCAGGACCCAAGGAATGGAATTCTAAAAATCCAAGCTCGGTGTATGGTTGGGGTCTAGGCATGAATTCATGATCTGCACATTCTGAGGCAAGCTCCCCAGACGCTGAAGTTAGGGAGAGTGTCAGGCATTCGCTCAGACCAGACTAGATTTGGGTCTACTAGGGCTGTCAAATGTGTGCGTGGCATCCTAGGGCCATGCAGCTTTCTCCCACTCCGGAGGTTTTGCACAGCTTCAAAGAGCATGGTTTCAGTTAACTTGAAGTCTGGTAGAAAGCATTCAAAAAGAGCAAAGGATTGCAGAGTTAAATTGTGGGAATTGGGATGGTTAGGGACAGCTACCCCTGGTGCTGAACCAGAGAGAGTGCAGTGGAGAAACCAGGTCTTCATCCCAGAGCCACCAGCAAGAGCGCCTAAGGGTGTGGGAGCGCCACCAGCTGGCAGAAACAGCCTTTTCGAAGCGCTATCAGAGCCTGAGACACGTCCCACACTTTCCCCTGAGAGAGGTGCGTGGAAGCGCCAGCCTCGCAATCTCGGACCAGGTAAGTCTGAGCGCTCCCAGCCCAGGCCAGCGGGAAAATCTCAGTGTGAGATGATGGCTTGGAACCTCTCTGGTGGTCTGGAGCTGCCCAGACAGCCGCCACTGTTGTGGTTCTGGGTACAAGCAGGAGTCCCTGTGTCCCCAGGGACCGTGACTGGGAACGTGCACTGCCTGCGACCAAGGGGGATCTTATGTGCTCTGCAGCACCCAGAGGGGAAGAGACTGAGGCTTCTCTCTTAGAGGGAGTTCTGGGAGAAGTTTGCTTTCCTCTAAACCTCCAAAAACCATCAAGAGCTGCCAAGGGGAGAAAAAACAAAGGAACAAACTTAAAAACCTCCAGAGAACAAAAGCCTGAAAAACCGGTTTCCTCAGAGCCGACCACCTTGAGGGGGGATGGAGGACTTAACTCAGGAAACACTACAAGGATACCCACGCAGCAGGCCACTCCCCCAGAAAGCCAACCGGAGGAGGAAAAAAAAAAAAACTATAAGAGAACAAGCACCACTACGTCATAGATACAACTTTTATTTTTTATTCGCTCCCACTATTCTGGTTCATTTTTAATTTTTTTTTTGTTTTTTACATAGATATTTTTAGCCTATTTAACATCAGAGTGAGATGTCCATTACATCAAATTCCATAATAACCTTTTAACCTAAAGTTTTTGAAACATATACCCATGTTTTTCTTTTGGTTTTCTATTTTTTTAAATTTTTTTAAAATTTTATTTTAGTTTAGTTTAGTTCATTCTTTTCTTTATTTTTATTTTGTAATATTCATATAGAGTTAAACTTCAAGATAATCCCCTTTCCCCAGTCAATGCTACCCCTATAGGTAAACAAATTTTTAAACCCCCATTATCATAGGAAAGTTGAGTCCTTTAACAAAGATACCAAGATACATCTAGGAAGAGTCGAAATAACCTTCCTCGCCCACATTGAGAATTTATGACCACTCTCCCATCTTTTTCTCCCGCCAGTGTTTCTGAGTGTTTGCGTTTGTCCTTGTACTATATAAATCTTATACTTGGGGTTCTTTTGGACGAGGTTCTTTTTTTGCTTGATTCTTTGTTTTGCTTCTACATATATATGTATATATTTTTTCTTCTCTTGTCATATACTTTTATCAGTCTTTTTATTTGTCTGTTTTTGCTTGTATACTTCACAAATCTTACCTTGGGGCCCATTTGGGTTGGCCTTCTCTTTTATCTTTCTTTCTTTTTCCTGTCTCTCTCTCTCTATTTTTTCTTCTTTCTCTCTTTTTTTCTTTCATTTTGGTGGGGAGTCTTGATTGCTCAGAAGCGTTCCAGGGTGCACCTTGACTGCACCAAGGTCGATACATTCAGCTACATCCATTCAGCCATCTCTCACCAAAAGGACTAGGAGGAGGAAATCTCAACAGAAAAAAAAATTAAGAGGATGGGCCTTCTACAACAGAGCTAATGGCTACCAACATAGACACAATGTTGGAAAGGGAATTCAGTCTAACAATTATTCAGGCAATAACTAGATTGCAGAAAGCCATGGATAATCAAACAGAATTGATTAGGGCAAAACTGAAAGCCACCAGGTAGGATGTTCACAATGTTAGGGCAGAACTGAAAGCCACCAGGGATGATGTTCACAATGCTGTCAATGAGTTCCAATCTAATCTAAATTCCCTAAACGCTAGGGTAACTGAGACAGAAGATAGAATTAGCGATCTGGAGGACAAAAAGATAGAGAGAAAGGATCAGGAAGAAGTGTGGAACAAACAACTTAGAAGCCACGAAAACAGAATCAGGGAAATAAATGATGCCATGAAACGTTTCAACATCAGAATTATTGGAATCCCTGAAGGGGAGGAGAAAGAAAGAAGTCTAGAAGATATAGTGGAACACGTTCTCCATGAAAAATTTCCCAACCCCGTGAATGGAACCAGCGTTCATGTACTAGGGGCAGAACGTTCCCCCTCCCCCAAGATTTTATATTCTCAAAAGTCCTCGAGACACCTGATAGTAAGAATGAGGAATTATCATTCTAGGGAAAGTCTCTTGAAGGCAGCTAGGACAAAGAAGCTCCTTACGTACAGAGGAAAGCCCAACAGAATAAAGTCAGACCTGTCCACAGCAACCTGGCAAGCCAGACAGGGCTGGCAAGATATATTCAGGGCACTATATGAGAAAAACATGCAGCCAAGAATACTTTATCCAGCAAGACTGACAATCAAAGTGGATGGAGAGCTAAAGAGTTTCCACGACCAGCAAGGCTTAAAAGAGTATGCAACCACCAAGCCAACACTGCAGGATATATTAAGGCGGGTTTTATAAAAGAAGAAAAATCCTAAGAATATCATTGAACAGAAATATAGAGACAAACTACAGAAAGAAAGACTTCAAAGTTAACATGATATCAATAAAAACATATCTATCAATAATCAGTCTCAATGTGAATGGCCTAAATGCGCCCATAAAATGAAACAGGGTTGCAGATTGGATAAAACAACAGGACCCATCCATATGTTGTCTAAAAGAGATCCATTTCGAACCTAAGGATACACCCAGATTGAAAGTGAAGGGCTGGAGAAGCATCTTTCATGCCAATGGGCCTCAAAAGAAGGCCAGGGTAGCAAATCTCATATCAGATAAATTAGATTTTAAACTAAAGACTGTAGTCAGAGATACAGAAGGACACTACATCATCCTTAAATGGACTATCCACCAAGATGGCCTAACAATTAAAAATATCTACACCCCCAATATGGGAGCAGCAAATTACATAAGAAAACTATTAATCAAGATAAAGAGTCATATTGAGGGACGACTGGGTGGCTCAGTTGGTTAAGCAGCTGCCTTCGGCTCAGGTCATGATCCCAGCATTCTGGGATTGAGTCCCACATCGAGCTCCTTGCTCGGCAGGGAGCCTGCTTCTCCCTCTACCTCTGCCTGCCACTCTGTCTGCCTGTGCTCGCTCTCTCTCTCTCTCCCTCTCTCCCTGACAAATAAATAAATTTTTAAAAAAGGAGTCATATTGATATGAATACATTGATTTTAGGAAACCTTAACATGCCTCTCTCAGTAATAGACAGATCATCCATGCAGAAAATCAATAAAGAAACAAAAGCATTGAATGACACATTGGATCAGTTGGACCTCATAGATATACACAGAACATTCCACCCTAAAACAACAGAATATTCATTCTTCTCAAGTGCACATGGAACGTTTTCCAGAAAAGACCACATACTGGGTCACAAATCAGGACTCAACTGATACCAAAAGACTGAGATTATTCCCTGCATATTCTCAGATCACAATGATTTGAAACTGGAGCTCAATCACAAGGAAAAATTTGGAAGGAACTCAAGCACCTGGAAGCTAAAGAGCACCTTGCTTAGGAAAGCTTGGATCAACAAAGCGATCAAAGAAGAACTTAAAGAATTCATGGAAACCAATGAGAATGAAGAAACTTTGGTCCAAAACCTATGGGATACAGCAAAGGTTGTCCTAAGGTGGAAAGACAAAGCCATCCGAGCCTCCCTCAAAAAAATGGAGAAATCCAGAATACACCAGCTCTTTCTACACCTGAAAGAACTGGAGAATCAACAACAAATTAAACCAACTTCACACACAAGAAGGGAAATAATCAAGATTAGAGCAGAGATCAATGAGGTAGAAACTAGAGATACAGTAGAACGTATCAATTAACAAGAAGCTGGTTTTTTGAAAGAATCAATAAGATTGATAAGCCATTGGCCACACTAATCCAAAAAAAGAGAGAAAGTTCAAATTAATAAAATTATGAATGAATAGGGAGATATCACAATAACACCAAGTAAGTAGAAACAATCATCAGAAGCTATTATCAACAGTTATATGCCAATAAATTAGCAACCTAGATGAAATGGATGCATTTCTGGAAAAATATAAACTCCCAAAATTGAACCAGGAAAAAATTGATAACCTGAACAGACCGATATCTAGTAATGAGATTGAAGCAGTGACCAAAAACCTCCCAAAAAACAAGAGACCAGGATGTGATGGATTCCCGGGATAATTCTACCAAACTTTCAAAGAAGATATAACACCTGTTCTTCTGAAGCTGTTTCAAAAAATTGAAACAGAAGGAAAACTTCCAGAATCTTTTTATGAAGCCAGCACTATCCTGATCCCCAAACCATGCAAAGACCCCACCAAAAAGGAGAATTTCAGACCAATATCACTGATGAATATGGATGCGAAGATTCTCAACAAGATCCTAGCAAACAGGATCCATAGCACATTAAAAAGATCATCCAGGGGAGCCTGGGTGGCTCAATGGGTTAAAGCGTCTGCCTTTGTCTCAGGTCATGGTCCCAAGGTCCTAAGATGGAGCCCGACATCAGACTCTCTCTCTTTGCCTGCTTCTCTGCCTACTTGTGATCTCTCTCTCTGTTAAATAAATGAATAAAAATCTGACAAAAAAAAAGATTATCCACCATAACTAGGTGGGATTCATCCCTGGGTTACAAGGATGGTTCAACATTTACAATCAATTAATGTAATAGAACAAATCAATAAGAGGAGAGAGAAGAACCACATGGTCCTCTCAATTGATGCAGAAAAAGCATTTGACAAAATCCAGCAACTGTTCCTGATTAAAACGCTTCAAAGTATAAGGATAGCGGGAGCATTCCTGAACTTCATAAAATCTATCTATGAAAGACCCACAGCAAACATCATCCTCAATGGGAAGAAGCTCACAGCCTTCACATTGAGATCAGGAACACTACAAGGATGCCCACTCACCACTCTTGTTCAACATAGTAGTAGAAGTCCTAGCAACAGCAATCAGACAACAAGGAGAAATAAAAGGTATCCAATTTGGCAATGTAGAAGTCAAAGTCTCTCTCTTCACAGATGACATGATAATTTATATGGAAAACCGCAAAGATTCCACCTCCAAACTACTAGAACTCATACAGCAATTAAGTAACGTGCCAGGATACAAAGTCATTGTACAGAAATCAGTGGGTTTCTTATACACTAACAATGAAGATACAGAAAGGGAAATTCGAGAATAGATTCCATTGACTATAGCACCAAGAACCATAAGATACTTGGAAATAAACCTAACCAAAGAGGTAAAGGATCTGTACTCGAGGAACTACAGAACACTCATGAAAGAAATTGAAGAAGACACAAAAAGATGGAAGACCACTCCATGCTCTTGGGTCGGAAGAATAAATGTTGTTAAAATCTCTATACTGCCTAGAGCAATCTATACTTTTAATGCCATTCCATTCAAAATTCCACCAGTATTTTTCAAAGAGCTGGAACAAATAATCCTAAAATTTGTATGGAATCAGAAGAGTCCCCCAATTGCTAAGGAAATGTTGAAAAACAAAAATAAAACTGGTGGTATCACATTACCTGATTTCAAGCTTTACTACAAAGCTGTGATCACCAAGACAAGTGGTACTGGCATAAAAACAGACACATAGACCAATGGCACAGAGTAGACAGCACAGATATGGACCCTCAACTCTATGGTCAAATAATCTTTGACAAAGCAGGAAAAAATATACAGTAGAAAAAAGACAGTCTCTTCAATAAATGGTGCTGGGAAAATTGGACAACTATATGTAGAAAAATGAAACGCGACCATTCTCTTACACCGTACACAAAGATAAACTCGAAATGGATAAAAGACCTCAATTGAGACAGGAATCCATCAGAATCCTAGAGGAGAACATAGGCAGTAACCTCTTTGATATCAGCCACAGCAACTTCTTTCAAGACATGTCTCTAAAGGCAAAGGAAACAAAAGTGAAAATGAACTTTTGGTATTTCATCAAGATCAAACGCTTCTGCACAGCAAAGGAAACAGTCAACAAATCAAAGAGACAACCCACGGAATGGGAGAAGATATTTGCAAATGACAGTAGAGACAAAAGGTGGATATCCAGGATCTATAAAGAACTTCTCAAACTCAACACAAACAAAACAGATAATCATATCAAAAATGGGCAGAATATATGAAGAGTTACTTCTCCAACGAAGACATACAAATGGCCATCAGACATATGAAAAAATGTTCATCATCACTGGCCATCAGGGAGATTCAAATTAAAACCACATTGAGATACCACCTTACACCAGTTAGAATGGTGCAAATTAACAAGACAGGATACAACGTGTGTTGGAGAGGATGTGGAGAAAGGGGAACCGTCTTACACTGTTGGTGGGAATGCAGGTTGGTGCAGCCACTGTGGAGAACAGTGTGGAGATTCCTTAAGAAATTAAAAATAGAGCTTCCCTATGACCCTGCATTTGCACTACTGGGTATTTACCTCAAAGATACAGATGTGGTGAAAGGAAGGCCCATCTGTACCCCAATGTTTATAGCAGCAATGGCCACGTCGCCAACCTGTGGAAAGAACCAAGATGCCCTTCAATGGACGAATGGTTAAGGGAGATACGGTCCATATACACTATGGAGTATTATGCCTCCATCATAAAGGATGAATACCGAACTTTTGTAGTAACATGGACGGGACTGGAAGAGATTATGCTGAGTGAAATAAGTCACGCAGAGAGAGTCAATTATCATATAGTTTCACTTATTTGCAGAGCATAACTAACACAGAGGACATGGGGAGATAGAGAGGAGAAGGGAGTTGAGGGAAATTGGAAGGGGAGATGAACCATGAGAGACTATGGACTCTGAAAAATAACCTGCGGTGTTTTGAAGCGGAGGGTGGTGGGAAGTTGGGGGAGCCAGGTGGTGGGAATTATGGAGGGTATGCATTGCAGGGAGCACTAGGTGTGATGCAAAAACTATGAATTCTGTTATGCTGAAAAGAAATTTTTTAAAAAATTTAAAAAATAACATGGTTTCATTCTCGGTGAGAGGTGGAGTCCTGTTGTATGGCTTGGGGATCCCCATATGACAGGATTTGAGAGCAGGGCTCTGGGTATGGATGCCTGAAAACCCAACCTACGATAAGAGTTAGGTCTTTTTAGCATGGCAGCCCTTATATCCTGGCTGTGGTGTGAGCTAAACATGGGGCTGTGTTGAAAATGGGGCTCAGGCAAAGGATCACAATGGGTACTTGTGTCCAGGGTGGCCTGCAAAAGTGGGTATGGCCTCAGGGCCTACACAGTTTTCTTCCAACTCTGAGGGTTTGACATAGCTCAAAAAGGCAAGGTTTACTGTTGGGGGGCAGGAGCAGTTCTGTTTTGTGGCTCAGGGGTCCCCCTATGGAAGGATTCGAGTGGAGGGTTCTGGGGATGGATGCCTGAAACACCAACCCAGGGATAGGATTAGGGCCTATGGGAATGGCAGGTCTGAACTGTTGGCTCTGGGTCCAGCTGTCCTGGTGGCTTATTGGAGGATGGGACTCAGGTTGTGTCAACTGCATAATATTGTCCAGGGTGGAGTACGAAAGTTGGGTGGCATTGGGGGCTGTGCAGGTTTCCCCTGTTCTAGGGGATTTGCGCAGCTCCATAGCACACACTTTCCTTCTGGAGGGCAGGGAGAGTCCTGTGCTGTGGATCCAGAGTCCCCAATCTGGAGGTATTGCATTCCAGGACTCATGGAAGGGAATTCTGAAAAACAAAGCTCACTGTATGATTAGGGTGTATGTCATGGATCACCAGTCTGCAGATTCTGAGGCGAGCTCCCCAGATTCTGAAGTTAGGACGAGTCCAAGGCATTCGCTCAAACCTTACAAGAATTTGTGTCCATGTGGGCTGCTAAATGTGTCAATGGCCTCCTGTATTTGGATGTTTCTCCTGCTGGGGTTGTTGCGCAGATACCAAAGGTATGGTTTCACTCTGGGGGACACGTGAAGTCCTGTATGGCTCAGCGGTCCCCATATGGAATTATCTGAGAGCAGGGCTCTGGGTATGGATGCCTGAAAACCCAACGAAGGCTTAGGATTATGGAGTAGGGACATGGAAGCTCTGATTTGCTGACTCTGGGGCCAGTTAAGTGGGTGGCCGATTGGACGACGGGCTGAGGAACAAAATGTGTACTAATGTCCTGGATAGGGTTTTGTAAATCAGGGAGGCCTTGTTGGACATGCAGGTTTCTCCTAAACTGGGGGTTTTGTGCAGCTCCAAATAGTATGGTTTCATTCTGGGGAGATGGGAGACCAGCTGTATGAATCTGGGGTCTCCATATGGAGGGATTTGAGAGCAGGGTTTTGGGAATGGATTCTGAAAACCCAGCCTAGGTTTAGTATTAGGGATTAGGGGCATGGGAGGTCTGATCTGCCGACACTGTGGCCATCTATGTGTGTGGATGACTGGAGGTCGGTCTGAAGGACAGAATGTGTATTAGTGTCCTGGGTCGAGTTTTGAAAATCGTAGAGTTTCATTTGCCATGCAGGTTTCCCCTAATCTGGGGGTGTTGTGAAGCTCCAGTGAGCACGGTTTCCTTCTGGAGTGTAGGCAGAGACTCAAGGTGTAGGCAGAGACCTAAGGTGTGGCTCCAGAGTACTCTATCTGGAGGGCCTGTGGGTCAGGACTCTTGGGACGGAAGTCTGACTACCGAAGCCAGGGTTAGGGTTAGGTTGTATGGCATGGCAGGCCCAATTTGCAACAACTGCTGTGAGCCTCTGGGGATCTGAGGTTAAGACGAGTGTCAGGAGGTCGCTCAGGCTGGAGTTTGTGTCCATGAGATCCACCTAACGTGCGGGTGGCCTCATGGGGCTATGGAGTTTTGTCCCGCTCTGGGGTTTTTGCATAGTTCCAAATACTTTGGTCTATTCTGAGGGATAGGTGGTGTCCAGTTTTATGGCTCAGGGGTCCCCCATATGGAGGGATTTGAGAGTAGGGTTCCAGGTATGGATGCTTGAAAACCCAAATTACTATAAGGGTTAGGTCCTAGTGGCATGGCAGTCCTTATATCCTGGCTCTGGGGTGAGCTACTCATAGTGCTGTGTTGAAAATGTGGCTCAGGCTAAATATCACAATGGGTGTTTGTGTCCAGGATGGCCTGCAAAAGTGGGCGTGGCCTCAGGGGCTACCCAGGTTTCTTCAAACTCTGATAGTTTTACGTAGCTCAAAAAGGCAACGTTTACTTTTGGGGGACAGGAGCAGTTCTGTATTGTAGCTCAGGCATCCCCTGTGTGGAGTGATTTGAGTGGAGGGCTTTGGGTATGGAAGCCTGAAACCCAAACCAAGGGTATGGATTACGATCTAGGGCCATGGCAGATACGAACTGCTGGCTCTATGCCAGCTGTCCAAGTACCTGATAGGAAGACGGGACTCAGGTTTTGTCAGACTGCATATTAGTGTCCAAGGTGGAGTACGAAAGTGGGGTGGCACTGGGGGCCATGCAGGTTTCCCCTGATCTAGGGGTTTTGTGCAGCTCCATAGGCAGGGTTTCCTTCTGGAAGGCAGGGAGAGTCCTGCGGTGTGCCCCCAGATTCCCTAATCCGGAGAGCTTGCAATCCAGGTCTCAAGGGATGGAATTCTGAAATCCCAAGTTCCCTTTATGGTTAGGGTTAGGGCATGGAACCCTGATCTGCAGAAGCTGAGGCAAGCTCTCCAGATTCTGAAGTTAGGGTGAGTGTCAGGCATTCGCTCAGATCAGAGTAGAATTTGTCTCCTCTAGGGCTACCAAAATAGTCTGTGGCCTCCTGAGGCCATGGAGTTTTCTCCTGCTCTGGGGATTTGTGCAGTCACTGAAAGTATGACTTCATTCTGGGGGAGACATGGAGTCCTGTTATATGGCACAGATGTCCCCATATGGAAGGATTAGAGAGCAGGACTCTGGGTATGGATGTCTGAAAACCCAACCTCGGGTTAGCATTAGGAACTAGGGGCATGGCAGGTCCAATCTGCCGAATCTGGGGCCAGCTACATGGGTGGCTGACTGGAGGTTGGGGCTAAGGCTGAAGACAGAATGTGTATTAAGATCCAGTTTGGGTTCCATAAATGGGGTGCCCTCATTTTTCGTACCAGTTTCTCCAAATCTGTGGTTTTTTTGCAGCTCAAATGAGCACAGTTTCCTTCTGTAGTTTATGCAGAGTCGATGGTGTGTTTCTAGAGTTCTCTATCTGGAATACTTGTGGACCAGGGCTCTAAGGACAGAAGACTGAATACCGAAGCTAAGGTTAGGGTTAGGGCCTAGGTCATGGCAGGCCCAATCTACAGATGCTGGGTGAGCTCCTGGGGCTCTGAAGTTTAGGCAAGTCACAGGAAGTGGCTCAGGCTGGAGTTTGTGTCCATGCAATCTGCCCAGTGTGGGGATGGTCTCAAGGGGCCATGGAATTTGCTGCCACTCTGGGGTTTTTGCACAGTTCCAAAGAGTTTTGCCTATTCTGGGGTATAGGTGGTGTCCTATTTTATGGCTCATGGGTCCCCCATACGGAGGGATTTGAGAGCAGGCTTCCGGGTGTGGATGCCTGAAGAGCCAACCTTTGTTTAGGGTTAGATCCTAGTGGTATGGCAAGCCTTATATCCTGGCTCTGAGAAGAGCTACCATGGGGCTGTGTTGAAAATGGGGCTCAGTCTAAGGGTCACAATGGGTGTTTGTGTCCTGGCCGGATGTAAAATTGGGCCTGGCCTCAGGGGCAATGCAGGTTTCATCCACCTCTGAGGGTTATACATAGCTGCACAAAGCAAGAATTCCTCCTCAGGGGCAAGAGAAGTTCTGTTCTGTTTCTCAGGGTTCCCCCGTGTGGTGATATTCAAGAGGAGGACTCTGGGTATGGATGCCTAAAACCCCAACCTAGGGCTAGGATTAGGGTCTAGGGGAATGACAGGTCCAGACTGCTGGCTTTGGGGCCAGATAACCCTGTGACTGATTGGAGGACAGGACTCAGGTTGTGGCAGACTGCATATTAGTGTCCAGGGTAGAGAACCAAAGTGGGGTGGCATCGTGGGCCATGCACGTTTTCCCTGATCTACGGGTATTGTTGGGATCCATAGGGCACAGTTTCCTGCTGCAGGGAGGGGAGAGTCCTGTGGGGTGGCTCCAAAGTCCCCAATCAAGAGGGATTGCATTCTAGTACTCACAGGATGGAATTCTGAAAACCAAATTCAGTGTACGGTTAGGATGTAGGGCATGGATCTCTGATCTGCAGATAATGAGGCGAGCTCCCCAGAATATGAAATTAGGGCGAATGTCAGCATTCGCTCAGACCAGAGTAGAATTTGTGTCCACTAGGGCTGCCAAATGTGAGTGTGGCCTGCTGGGGACATGGAGGTTTCTCCTGCTCTGGGGGTTTGCAGAGCTCCAGATTGTATTATTTCATTCTGGGGGAAATGTGGAGTCCTATTGTATGGCACATATGTCCCGTATGGAGGGATTCAAGAGGAGCGCTCACGGGGTGCCTGGGTGGCTCAGTGGGTTAAGCCTCTGCCTTTGGTTCAGGTCATGATCCCAGGGTCCTGGGATAGAGCCCTGAATCAGGCTCTCTGCTCAGCAGGGAGCCTGCTTCCCCCTTTCTCTCTGCCTGCCTCTCCGCCTGCTTGTGATCTCTGTCTTTCAAATAAATAAATAAAATCTTAAAAAAAAAAAAGAGGAGGGCTCTGGGTATGGATGCTGTGAGGGCCTATATGAGGGCCTGGTTAGCCAGAGGAACTTACTTGAAAACCCCGGATAGAGACATCCAATCAGTGGGGCGGGCATATATTTACTGTGGTGTATTGAAATTTTATTGGTCATTTGTGTTTGGGCCGGGCTCAACCACCTCTCTAAAGGTTGGTCTGTGAGGCTGGGGGCGGGGGGAGAGTAGTAGGAGGAGTAGCTGGTAGAGTAGCCCTTAGGATAGTCATTAGAATAGCCGTTGGAATAGCTGCTAGAGTAGCTGTTAGGATAGTCATTAGAACAGCCATTAGGATAGCCATGAGGGTAGTCATTGGGAGCAGCGTCGTCATGGTCGTTGGGAGTGTTGTGGACACCCTGGTCGTCGTAGTCGCCACAAGCAGCCTCGCCACCCTGAGCTGCGGCACTGCCACGAGCGTCCTTGCCACCAGCAGCTGTGGAACCGCAGCGAGCAGCCTCACCGCCCTGAGCCGGGGCACTGCCACGAGTGGCCTCACCATTCCGAGCCATGACGCCACCACAAGCGGCCTCGCTGCCAGCAGCTGGGACACTGCTGCAAGCAGCCTCACCAGAGCAGCTTCATCGGCGAGCGGCCTCAGCAGCGAGTGGCCTTGTCCAGAGTGGCCTCATCAGAGCAGCCTCATCTGGGGTGCGGCCTTGTCCGGAGCAGCCTTGTCCGGGTGTGGCCTTGTCCAGAGCGACATATTTGGAGCAGCCTTGTCCGGGGTGTGGCCTTGTCCAGAGAGGCGTTTGCCAGGTGCAGCCTCGTCCAGAGAGACCTCGCCGGAGGAGCAGCGTCGTCTGGGGAGTGACCTCGTCAGAGTCATCGTCATCGCCTCTTCATAAGAGACAGCCTCGACTGATCAGTTTGATTTTCGATGCTTGGCGCAAAATAAAGCTTTGCTTGACTTTCGCTTTGCATCAGTCTCGTTCCTTTGATCATGGGCCCTAACAGATGCCAGAAAACCCAACCTAGGGTTAAGATTAGGGCCTATGGGAATGGCAGGTCCTATATGCTGGCTCGGGGGCCAGTTATCATGGTGGCTGATTGGAAGACAGGACTTAGATTGGGTCAGACTGCATATTAGTGTCCAGGATGGAGAATAAAAGTGGGGTGGCAGCCGGGGCTGGCACGTTTGCCCTGACCTAGGGATTTTGTGCAGTTCCATAGGGGACGGTTTACTTTTGGAGGGCAGGGAGCCTCCTATGGGGTGGCTCCAGAGTCCCCAGTCTAGAGGGCTTGCATTCCAGGATTCAAGGGAGGGAATTAAGACAACCCAAGCTGAGTTTCTGGTTAGGGTGTAGAGCATGGATAAGCTATCTGCTGTTGCTCAGGTGATCTCTCCAGATTTTGAAGTTAGGGCGAGTGTCAGGCATTCACTCAGAACAGACTAGAATTTGTGTCCACTAGGGCTAGAGAATGTGTGCATGTCCTCCTGGGGCCTTGGAGGTATCTCCTGCAGAGGGATTTCCAAATAGTATGATTTCATTCTCGGTGAGAGGTGGAGTCCTGTAGTATGGCTCATGAGTCCCCTGTGTGGAGAGATTCGAGAGCAGCGCTCTGGGTATTCATTCCTGAAACACAAACCTAGGGTTAGGATTAGGGCCTACGGGAATGGCAGTTCAGATTTGCTGGCTCTGGAGCCAGCCTTCCTGGTGGCTGATTGGAGGACAGCACTCAGGTTGTGTCAGAATGGGTATTAGTGTCCAGGGTGGAGAACGAAAGTGGGTGGAATGGGGGAATTGCCCATTTGCCCTGATTTAGGCAGCTTCATAGGGCATGGTTTACTTTTGGAGGGCAGGCAGACTCCTATGGGACCCGGTCTGAATACCAACGCAACGGGGTCCCTGAGACACAAAACAGAACACCTCCTGTCCCAGAAGGGAAGCTTGCTGTATGGAGATGTGTCAAAGACTCAGGGGAGGAGAAACCTGCATGGTCCCTGAGCCATGGCCAAAATCCAAGTTCTTCCTGGACCTAAACCCGCATTGTGACCGATCAGCACGAGACTCCACTTCAACTCAGCCCCCTGGGTAGTTCACCCCAGAGCCAGCCGATCAAACCTGACATATCCCTAGGCTGCAATAGTAACATGGGGTGGGTTTTCAGACATCCATGTGTAGAGCTTTGCTATCAAATAATTCCATATGGGGGACACTGGAGCCATCAAACAGGACTCCCCCTGTCTCATCGAAGATAACCTTGCTGTTTGGAGCAGCTCACAACTCCCAGAGTGGGAATACCTCCATGGGCTCATGAGGCCACACCTCCCTTAGGATGCCATCATGGACATAAACTCCAGCCTGAGTGAATGTCTGACACTAGCCCTTATTTCAGATTCTGGATATCTTGATTCAGCCTCTGCAAATTGGGTCTTCCATAACCCAGGCCCTAACCCTAACCCTACATTGTTTTCAGTCTTCTGTCTCAAGAGCCCTGGTCCACAAGCCCTCCAGATTGGGAATTCTGGAGTCACAACGCAGCAAACTGCCCGCATTTCAGAAGGAAAACGTGGCCTCTGGGACTGCACAAAAACCCCAAAAGAGTATTAACCTGTAAGGCCGGTGAGGGCAAAGAAATTTCATAGGCCACTGGTGCACTAAAGGTCTATCTGCCACAGCTAAGCCCTGACCCATGTAGCTGGCCGCCTATCCAACAGATCGTACCTGCCATGCCCCTAGGCCATCATGTCTACCCAATCTGGGTTTATAAGCCTCTGTCCTCAGATGCCTGGGCTCACATCCCTGCATATTGTGGAACATGATCCACAAATTAGAAGTCCTCCTGCCCTGCAGCAGGAAACCTTGCTATTGGGATGTGTGTAAAACCCTCAGAGTAGGAGAAACCTGCATGGCCCATCAGGCCCTACCCACTGTTGAGGTCTGCCCTGGGCAAAAACTCGCACTGTGATCCTCAGCCTGAGCCACGTTTTCAACTAAGCTGCCTCAGTATCTTGACCTAGAGCCAGGATATGAGGCCTGCCACAACTCTAGGCCCAAATCCTAACCCAAGGTTGGGTTTCTAGGCACCCATACACAGAGCCCTGCTCTCGAATCCCTCTTTTTAAAATTTTATTTATTTATTTGATAGAGAAATCACAAGTAGGCAGAGAGGCAGGCAGAATGAGAGGGGGAAGCAGGCTCCATGTTGAGCAGAGAGCCCAATGCGGTGTTCGATCCCAGGACACTGAGATCTTGACCTAAGCTGAAGACAGAGGTTTAACCTACTGAGCCACCCAGGTGCCCCTCTCGAATCCCTCTTTACGGGGAACCCTGAATTTGAAAACAAGATTCCCCTTTTCCCCCACGATGAAAGTACGCTATTTGGAGCTGTGCAAAATCCCCAAAGGGGATAATCTTCCATGGTCTCCTTCCATGGAATTTCCCTATCTGGGGTTTAGATGCAGCTCCAAACAGCAAAGTTTCCTTCTAGGGACAGGAGGTGTTGTGTTCTGTGGCTCAAGGATCCCCAAATGCTTGAATTCAAGCCAAGACCTCTGGGGACAGATGCCTGAAAACCCAAGCTAGGGTACATATTCAGGCTTAGGAGCATGTCAGGTTCTGTCTTCTGTCTCTGGGGCCATCTACCTGGGTGCCTGACGGGAGGTAGTTGCTCAGGTTGTGTCAAACTGTGCATTTTTGTCCAGAGCATCCTATGAAATTGGGGTGGCCCCAGGGGCCTTCTAGGTTTCTCCTCACCTGAGGTGCCTTGAAGCTCTAAAGAGCCCAACTTCCTTCTGGAGGGCAGTCACAGTCCTGTGGTTTGGATATGGAATACCAAGGCTGGAGGGTTTGTGGTGCAGGATGCTGGGGACAGAAATCTGAAAACACCAGCTAGGGTTAGGATAATGGCTGAGGGTATGGAAGGCCCGATCTGCAGACTCTGAGTTGAGCTCAGGATCTGAAATTCGGGAGAGCGTGAGGCAGAAACTCAGGCTTTGCCTCTGGTTTTTGTGTCTGGAATGGGCGTGGAATGTAGAGGGAACCTCATGGGGCCGTGGACGATTCTCCCTCGTTGGGTTTTTTTCACAGCTCCAAATAGCATGCTGTCATTGTGGGAGAAAGGAGGAATCCCGTTTTCTGATACAGGGGTCCCCATGAGGAGGGATTCGAGAGCAGGACTCTGTGTATGCGTGCCTAGAAACCCCACCTTGGGTTAGGATTTGGGCCTAGGGTCACCACAAGCCTCATATACTGCCTCAAGGTCATGATACTGACGGGGCTTAGTTGAAAACATGGCTCAGGCTGAGGGTCACAATGTGGGATTGTGCACAGTGCAGCCTTCAACAGTGGGTGGGGCCTAATGGGCCATGCAGGTTTCTCCTACTCTGAAGGTTTTACACACATCCCAATAGAAAGGTTTCTTGCTGCGGGTCAGGACTTCCATTCTGTGGATCATGTTCCCCCATATGCAGGCATTTGAGACCAGGCCTCTGGAGACAGTTGTCTATAAACCCAAGTTGGGTAGAGATGATCGCCTAGGGGCATGGCAGGTCTGTTCTTCTCAATAGGGTGATATATACCTGGGTGGCTGACAAGAGTCAGGGATCAGGCTTTGGCAAACAGAATACTAGTGCTCAGTGAGGTTTATGAAATTGGGTTGCCCTCAAGAGCCATGCAGGTTGATCCTCCTTTTGGGTTTTTGTGCAGTCCCAATGGCCACTTATGCCTTCTGAAAGAAAGGCAGAATGCTGTGTTGGGGATCCAGAATTCCCAAACTGGAGGGCTTGTTCACCAGGGCTCTGGGGATGGAAAAATAAAACCACGTGCTAGGGTTATTGTTAGGGCCTAGGGCATGGCAGCCCTGATCTCTAGAGCTTAAGACCAGATCACTGGCATCAGAAATAAGGGCTGGTGTCCAATATCCACTCAGGCTGGAGTTTGTGTCCATGAGAGCTGCCTAATGGAGGGGTGGCCTCATGAGGCCATGGTAGTTTTCCCAATCTGGGGGTTGGGCATGGCTCTAAACAGCAAGATTTTCTTCTTTGGGACACTGGGAGTGGTGATTGCTGGCTCAAGGGTCCCACATATGGACCGATTTGAGAGCAGGCTCTACATATGGATGCCTGGACAGCACACCTAGTGTACATATTGGAGCTGAGGGATATGGCTGGTTCGATCTCCTAGCTCTGGGGCGAGCTACCCAGGGTGATGAGATGAAAAGGAGTCTCATGCTGACGGTCACAATGCGGTTTGTGTCCAGAACTACTTTCAAATGTAGTAGTGGCCTCAGGGGCCACTCAGGATTCTACTACCCTGAGGGTTTGACACAGCTCAAAATAGCAAGGTTTCCTTCTGGGGAAAGCAATTTTTGTTTCTGTGATTCAGGTATCCCCCAAATATTGGTATTCGAAACCAGGCATCTGTGGACAGATGCCCTGCAACCCAAGCTAGGGTAAAGATTAGAGCCTAGTGGCATGTCAGGCTCAATCTTCTGTCTCTGGGGACATCTGTATTCATGTCTGAGTGGAGGTGGTTGCTCAGGGTGTGTCAGAGTACCCCTGTTTGGACAGGGAGGCCTGCACTATTGGGATGGCCTCGGGGAGCTTGGAGGTTTCTCCTAATCTGTAGGGCTGTGGCCAATGGGATGGGCACAGTTTGCTTGGAGAGGGCAGGCACAGTCCTGCAGTGTGGCTCCAGAGGCCCCAGCTTGGATGGTGTGTGGGCCAGGGCTGTGGCAAAAGAAGTCTGAAAACGCAAAATCGGCTTAGTTTTGGGGCAGAGGTTTTGTGAGCCCGGATCTCCAGGCCATGAGGGGAGCTCCTCGGGACATGAAAGAAGGGCGAGTGTGAGGCGGTAACTCAGGCTTTTTTCTCTGGATTTTGTGTCAGTGATTGCCGTGGAATGTAGGGGTGGCCTCATGGGCCACGGACGAATCTCCCTCTCTGGGGATTTGGCCTGGCTCCAAAGAGTTTGGAGTCATTCACTGGGAAGGAATGTGTCTTGTTTTCTGGCTCAGGTGTCCCTCCAAAAGAGGGATACCAGAGCAGAGCCCTCAGGACAGGCAACTGGAACACCCGACCTCTGGTTATGATGGGGCTTGGGACATCGCAAGCCCCATATGCTGGCTCGTGGTCCAGCCCCTGAGAGGCCTTATTTTAAAAAGGGGCTCACGCTGAGGGTCACAATGCGTATTTGCACCCAAGGCAGTCCTCAAACATGGGCGTGGCCTAATGGGCCATGCAGGTTTCTCCTAACCTGAAGTTTTGACACCATTCCAACAGCAAGGTTTCTTGCCATGTGGAAGGTGGAGTTCTGAATTGTGCATCATATTCCCCCCTGTGCAGTGATTAGAGATAAGGTCTAGGTTCAGATACCTGAAAACCCAGGCTGGGAAGAGATGATGGCCTAAGACCATGGCGGGTCCGATGTGCTGGGTATGCGGCCAGCTCTCTGGGTGTCTGTCGAAGGTCTGGGTTCAGGCAGTGTCAGACAGAGCATTGGAACCCAGGGTATCCTATGAAATTCGGGTGCGGTTGAGGGCCATGAAGGTTGATCCTCATTCGGGGTTTCTGGGCAGCCCCATAGGGCAAAGTTTTTCTTCTGGTGGGCAGGCAGAGTGCTGCAGTGTGGCTCCGGAATTCCCAATCTGGAGGGCTTGTGGGCCAGGAGTGTGAGGATGGAAGTCTGAAAACACAAACTAGGCTTATGTTTCAGGACAAGGCCACGGCAGGCCCACTCTGCAGAGGCTGAATTGAGATCTCCTGCATATGAACTCAGGGCGAGTATCAGACATTGGCTCAGGCTGGAATTTCTGTCTGTATGAGCCTACTTAATCAGAGGGAGCCATTTTGCTGTTTATGCAGTAAACTTAGATTGACCTTATGCAGTAAACTTAGATTGAACCTGCCCCTCCCAGAGGAACTTACTTGCAAAGCCCAGATACAAGGGCGGGTCAGGTCAGGTAGAGACAGCCAATCAGTGGGGCATTCATACTGTCTCCCTAGCTACCAGTACCAGGTAGCAAAACCCAGATACAGGGCGGGTCAGGCCAGGTAGAGACAGCCAATTATTGGTGCAGGCATATATCTACTAGGGTGAATTGTAATTCAATTGGCCACCTGTGTGTGACGTAACATGCCTATGAAGTTTTCTGTGTGTATTGCAATCTCATTGGTCCCCTGTGTATAGCCTGGCTAAAGTAACTCTATAAAACTTAGTCTGTGCTGCTGGGAGGGGTCGGCTCTTTGCAAGAGACAGCCCTGACAGGTCAGTTTGATTCTCGACGCTTGGCACGAAATAAAGCTTTGCTTGACCTTCCCTTTGTATCAGAATCGCTCCTTTGATTATGGACCCTAACACTGGGGGCTCTTCCTCGATCAAATGGCGAGAACTGCGCCAGGATCAGAATTTCTGGGAAAGCCTCCAGAGATAAGATCTTGGGATCCTGTCTGTCTGGTTGTGGTGCTCCAGGTTATAGCCCACGGGGGAGAAGCTGGATGCAGCCATGCTCCCCAGGGCTGAAGTGGATGTGGGCAAGCACCATCCCTCCATTGGTAGATCGACGGGAGTTTCGATTCCCCCTGGGCGGTCGGGGGGTTCGAGTCCCCCTGGGCGGACTGGGGGTTTGAGTCCCCCTGGGCAGACAGGGGTTCGAGTCTCCATGGGCAATCGAAAGATCAAGAAAATCCCCACCGGTGGCAGGTTAAGGACTACTGGACCTGCGGTTGTCTTTGTTTCATCCTTTTGTTGTCTGTAGTGCTGTTTGTTGTGTTTATATGGAACAAGGAAAGTCCCCACCAACAGCAGGCTCTGGATGAGGATCACTGGGCCTGCAGTTGTCTTTGTTTCATCTTTTTGTTGTCTGTTGTGTTGTTTATTGTGTTTGGAGAAATGGGGCAAGCGGGGAGTAAGGGACCTGTGACACCCCTAAATCTTGTTCTCCAGCATTTCAACGATTTTCAAGGTAAAGCCACCCAGTTGGGTGACAAAGTTTACCTGGGGAAACTAAAAACACTCTGCCAATTAGAGTGGCCCACTTTCTCCACAGGGTGGCTACCAGAAGGAACGTTTGCCTTGGCTCCAATATACTTTACCCAGAGTGAGGTATTCGATCTCCATTGAGACCAAATACCATAGAAGAGCCACCATCATGGCTCAAGTCTCATCTTCCCCTTGCTAACGAAACCATCTCTCTCCCTCTAAGGCAGGTAAGATCACCAAAACCAGAATGGAAAGATGAGGGGGAACCAGGGAAGAAGACCATTCTACCTCTGTCGGATGTGGAGGTTGTAGAATCCCCCCCACCTTTTTCTCTGTCCCCTAAACCTGACTCTCGGTCCCGAGACACCCTTACCAGTCCACCTCATACGCGGTCGGGGTCCACCTATGAGACCACCAAGCAGAAAGACTGCCCTGATCCTTCCCCTTTCCCCTACTGCCCTCTGCCCCCTTTACCTCGCTGATGCTGCCTCTCTGTGAGGTTGTTCCACCGGACAGGAGAGGTCATCCCCACCTAACCTATACCCCTTTCTCCTCTTCTGACATCTATAACTGGAAGGCACAACACAAATCCTTTTCTGTCCACCCTCGGGATTTAATTAATCTCTGGGAGACTGTCTTTCTTACCCACCAGCCCACTTGGGTGGATATTCAACAGCTCCTTATGGCTCTCTTTAACGCAGAAGAGAGGGATCGCATCATGCGAGAAACCCATAAGGTGATAAGTGAGAGACTTGGCGGGGACCTCGATCCCCAGCAGATGGAGGACTACTGCCCAAGGGAACCCCCCAACTGGGGACCAAAATCAGATGAAGGTAAGGAGAGACTATGCTTCAACCGCCAGGCCCTACTAGGAGGTTTCCGTGCAGCTGCAAGGAGACCCATAGATTTATCTAAAATTAGTATGGTGACTCAAGGTACGAATGAGTCTCCAGGAGCTTTCCTAGAAATGCTTATTGAAGCCTATAAAATATAAAGCCCGATTGACCCTGAGGCACCCAAAAAGTAAATCTTGCTTTTGCTAGTCAGTCAGCCCCAGATATAAGGAGGAAACTTCAGAAAAATGAAGGATTTGAAGGGAAGAATCTGACTGAGTTAGTGGGAATAGCAGAAAAGTTGTTTAACAACAGGGATGCACAAGAGGATGAAAAACGCAAAAAGACTGGTTAAGATTTTGGCATTACATGAGGCGGGAAGGAGACAGGGGGAAAGAGTTCAATGGAAGGGAAAGGCAGATAGGGGGTGGTAAATGGAAGGAAAAGCCTAAGTACAGAGGAGGCAGACTGGAAGACCTAGATTTAGATCAGTGCACTTACTGTAAGGAAAAACGACATTGGGCCGAAGAGTGCCCCAAAAGGAAGACGGCAATGCTGGCCACCAGAGACTGAAGGGTCCGTGGCTTGGAGCCCCTCCCCAAACCTCGGGTAAAAATTAAAGTGGAGGGGAAATCAATTGATTTTTTGGTGGACACAGGAACCCAATTTTCATCATTACTTAAACCTATGGGAAAACTATCTGGAGAGGAAGTCTGGGTACAAGGAACAAATGGCACAGAGAGACATAAATGGACAAGAGAGAGGACTTTAAATTAGGCCTTGGGAGTAGTTAAACACTGATTTTTGGTCCTCCCTAATGCCCCGTATAATTTGATGGGAAGAGATCTCCTCCACAAGTTACAGGCTGGCATTCAGTTCTCAGAAGGAGACATGACTGTAACCTTGGGACAACCCACTGTGTAGGTGCTTATGGCAGCAGTAGATGAATACCTCTTTTATGAGCCAGTCTCAAAACCAGAGGAGACAAGGTGGGGGGAGCCTTCTCCAAACCCTACATGTCGAGTTTCCTGAAGTCTGGGCAGAAGGGAAGCCCCCTGACTTGGCCAAGGGTCAGCCTCCAGTGGTGGTCCAATTAAAAGTGATGGCATAAGAAGTTAGTAGACCAGATACATCAGGGTACTCATTTGGGGACACGCAAACTCAAATAACTTATAGGCAAGAAGTTCCAGGTTTCTAAATTAGGGCGTATGGCTCAGGATATAGTTGAGAGATATCATTGAGAGATGTGCTCAATGCCAGGCAGTTAATGTGGGAGGAACTAGAATGGGAAGAGGGAAAAGAGAAAGAAGTAAGGAACCAGGAATTTATTGGGAAATAGATTTTACAGAAATGAAACCTGGGAAAATATGGGCACAAGTATATGTTAGTTTTTGTAGATACTTTTTCAGGCTGGGTAGAGGCTTTGTCTGCCAAACATGAGATGGCAGGAGTGGTAGCCAAGAATCTGTTAGAAGAAATAATTCCTAGGTTTGGGCTGCCACTCACGATAGGGTCAGAAAACGGTCCTGCATTTGTGAGTTCAGTCTCACAGGCATTGGCCAAGGCCGTGGGCACTAATTGTAAACTACATTGTGCCTACCGGCCCCAGAGTTCCGGTCAAGTAGAGAAAATGAGCCAGACTCTTAAATAGACCGTGACAAAGCTAATTCTGGAGACTGGCGGTGGATGGGTGGATCTCCTTCCTTTCACTCTCCTCAGGGCACGATGTACCCCCTACTTAAACAAGGTGATCCTATTTGAAATAACGTCTGGGAGACCACCCCCACTCTGCCCTCAGCTACAAGAGTTTGCTTTAGCAGAAATGACTGATCAGTCTGTACTCCAGTCACTGCAGGAATTACAGTTTGTCTTAAAAAGAACCCTCACAGGGATCCTAACTGCCCACACTGAGACAGAGGCAGAGGCGAAACCACATTCTTACCAACCTGGGGAATTGGTTTGGATACGTTGCCACCAAGTGGGAAACTTGGAGCCTCAACTGTTACTCTCATTCACGTGGGTCATGTCAAATGAGCTGAGGACAAGGACGGCCCCCAGAGATGGAAGCCACAGCCAATGGACCCCCTGACCATGGACTAAAGCTAAGACTCAAAAGACTATGAGTTTATTGTTGTTCCTATTGTTACCTCTTAGTGTATTATTGCTCCTATCATTACCTGTTTATGTAAAGTATAGGTGGGAAATTAGATGTACAAAATTAGGAAAAATGGAAAAGTTTATACAAAGTCATTTACCACAGCCGACTGTGCACTAGTGTCATTTGTACAAAAGAATACTAGAGAGATAAAAATGTTAGACCTACATGCTCAATATAACATAGAACTCTCTCAAAAGTCAAGGATTTGACTAATCTCCAAAGTAAAGGGGTGAATGTAAGGGCCTACTTAATCAGAGGGAGCCATTTTGTTGTTTATGCAGTAAACTTAGATTGACCCTGCCCCTCCCAGAGGAACTTACTCGCAAAACCCAGATACAAGGGCGGGTCAGGCCAGGTAGAGACAGCCAATCAGTGGGGCATTCATACTGTTTCCCTAGATACCAGTACCAGGTAGCAAACCCAGATACAAGGACGGGTCAGGCCAGGTAGAGACACCCAATCAGTGGGGCACACATATATCTACTATGGTGAATTATAATTCAATTGGCCACCCGTGTGTGACGTAACATGCCTATGAAGTTTTCTGTGTGTATTGCAATCTCATTGGTCACCTGTGTATATCCCGGCTAAAGTAACTCTATAAAACTTAGTCTGTGAGGCTGGGAGGGGTCGGCTTTTTGCAAGAGACCGCCCTGACAGGTCAGGCCTTGGGGGACTTCTAGGTTTCTCCTAATCTGAGCGGTTGTGGTTAATGGAATGGCCCCAGTTTCCTTCAAGAAGGCAGGCACAGTCCTGCAGTTTGGCTCCAGAGGCCCCAGCCTGGAGGGTGTGTGATCCAGGGCTGTGGGGACATAAGCCTGAAATCACAAATTCGGCTTAGGTTTGGGGCCGAGGGTATGGCAGGCCCGATCGCCAGACCATGAGGGGAGCTCCTTGGGATATGAAGGAAGGGCGAGTGTGTGGCGTTAGCTCAGGCTTTTTTCTCTGGATTTTGTGTCAAGGATGGCCAAGGAATGTTGAGGTGGCCTCATGGGACATGGACGATTCTCCCTCTCTGGGGATTTGGGCCAGCTCCCAATCGTATTGTGTCATTGTGTGGGAAGGCAGGAGTCCTGTTGTCTGTCTCATGGCTCCCTCCAAAAGGGGAATTCCAGAGAAGAGCCCCAGGTAATGACGACCGGAAAATCCCAATTTTGGTTCGTATAGGGTCCTAGGGGCATGGCAAGCCCGATATGTGGGCTCCTGGTCCAGCTACTGAGAGGTCTCATTTAAAAACGGGGCTCAGGCTGAGGGTCACAATGCGTGTTTGTGCCCAAGGTGGCCCTCAAGCATGGACGTGGCTTCATGGACCATGCAGGTTTCTCCTACTCTGAGGGTTTGGCTTTGACCCCCATCCCAACAGCAAGTTTTCAGAAGTCTGAAAACAGAAGCCAGGGTTAGGCTTAAGGCCAAGGGAACGGCAGGCCCACCCTGCAGAGGCTGAATCAAGATCTCCAGGATCTAAAGTAAGGGTGAGTATCAGAAATTGGCTCAGGCTGGAGTTTGTGTCCATGATGGCTGTTATACCCTAGAGTTTGCATCCGAGAGACCACCAAGGAGCCAACACCAATGCAATCTCACGAGGGTTTATTTGACAAGCTTAAGCTTGGGTCCAGTATACTCAACACAGCGCAGTAGGGACTTAGACCTCCAAATTAGTTAAGGCAGGGGTATTTATGGGTTCCTGTTACTAAAGCATGCAGGGGGTTTCTGGATCCAAAGTCAGGTGGAGCTTCCTGTTACTAATGCAGGGTTTGGGTCTCTGGAACTGAAGCATGTTGGGGTTTCCTGTTACTAAAGCAGGGTGGGTGTCTCTGGAATCAAAGGAGGGTAGGGTTGTTGTTATTAAAGAAGGGTGGGAGTTCCTTAGAACTGGGGTAAAGAAGGGGAAATTTCAGCGCTTGGGCACAGGGGTCTGTGATGGGTGTCAGAGGGGAAACAATTCTAGGGCAGGGATCACCTCTGTACACAGCAAAACCATGGGAGAGGCACCTTAGGGATATAACAAAGGTGGGAAACCCTTCATTCAGAGAGCTCTGCTCTTATTCTTGCCCATGACCTCACACGGGGTAGAAGCCATGTGGTGGGATTGCTGTACCAGAGCTCACAGCAACATGCATCCCATCGAGTCCATGGGCATGATGCCACAGAGAGAAACTGGTGAATGCCATCTTCAAGGGAAAGCATTTAGTCCCGCCACATCCTTAGCCAGCATCTGAGGATCCACACTGGTGGGAACTCCGACAAATGCGGTCAACATGGAAGAGCCGTCAGATACAGCTCTCACATTTGGAGACACCAGACAACTCAGAGCAGAGAAACCTGTGTCTGTCATCACTGGGGTCCTGCCTTTACCCAGAGTGCCCACCTTTCTCACCACCACAGAAATCACACCGTACAAACCCCATGTCTCCGATCACTGAGGCAGAGCCTTCTGCCAGAAGTGGTCCCTTTCCCAACACCACAGAACTCACATGGGGGGAACCACTAGCGCTGTATCTTGGTGGAAGAAGCTTCAACTGGGGCTCTGGCCTTAGCTCCCGCTACCATCTCAGAGTGTGCGTCATCCCTCACACAGGAGCGAAGGTGCAGGGATCTCCTGGGACACCCTGCATCATCACCGCTGCTGAATGCTCATGAAATCCATGTGCGAATCCCATTCCTCATAGAGCCAACACGTGAAGGACCTGGGAGGATTCGCACACAAGAAATCTTCCCAGTGTGATGAGGAAAGGAATGTCCTCAGGTATCCCTTCTAACTTAGCCAGCAATGACATCCTCACACTGAGGAAACACTGATCCCAACACAACTGGGGGGATTCTTCCCCTGACACTCACATCAGAAAATTACTGGGCAAATACCTCCCAAGGAATTTCTTAGGGTGAAATTGAGATACAAACTCAGATACTGACAATTTTTCACTGCAAACACATACAACTGTGTCACGTTCTGAGGGATGCTGAATGAAGTATTTCAGTAAACAACAGCTAGAAATAAAGTAAATCTGCTCCCTTCTACCAGTACTTGCATACAGGCCAGTATCACCAACAGGCAGGGTCTCACAACCGTGCACACTGTGTCAATTAAGAACAGGGGATTTTTTCCTTTACTAGCTCTCACAATTGACAGAGGTACTATCTCTTGGTAGGAAGTTTGACACATAAATACACTGCCTGTGATCCATGAGAACATCAACTGGAGGGTTAACTTAGAATCTTAGAACACAAGGTGATCAATGTATGTTCATGAAAACATTAACCTATCGATGTATGTAGATCACAAGGATGAATGGCAACAAGACTAAACAAACACATAGTTTGTGATCTATGTCTCATGTGACCTCAATTCTACTAATATTGTCCTCATAAATTGGAAATTGTCATAAATTCCCCTCATAAAATTACAGATTAATTACATGTTTAGAAATATTTCTATTTTCTTTACTTATTTGAGAGTGAGAGAGCCAGAGAGGGAGCAAGAACAGTCCGAGTCAGGCAGCAGAGAAGAGGGAGAGGAAGCAGGCTTCACATTGAGAAGGGTGCCCAATGCAGGGACTGATCCCCCAGGATCCAGGGATCCTGAACTCAGATGAAGGCAGATACTTATCTAACTATGCCACCCAGGGGCTTGCAAATTAATTTCATCTTTTACAATGGTGCTGTTTTGGAAGAACTGTGTGTATCAGGACAGGAATTAAACCGTACTGTTCAGATTAGGGCAGTGAGGGCTACCTCCTCCTCTATGAGAATTTGGTAGCCAAATGCTTTTCTCCACCAGCAAGAATAGCTACTTATATCTTGGCCTGAGAAGGTGTAAGACCACTGCCAATATGGAAATACTCCCTGATTTAGAAGATTATAGAACAGGAGGGTGTACGTATGCTCCCTTCCATAAACACAAAGAACACCCAGGAATGCCTATATGGTTCTTTTATTTAAGGGACCAACTCTTGATTTTGGCTCAGGTTCTGATATCAGGGTTGTCAGATCGAGCCCCTGACATGCGTCATGCTCTGCACAGCAGGTGGAGCCTGCTTAAGGGTCTCTGCTTCCATACCTCCCCTTCCAAACTTGGCTACCAGAAGTTCCATGATGGCTATGCCAGACTAAAGGAGGAGTGTGTAGGACAAGAAGTGACCCAGACATCAATCACCATTGGCAACTAGCGACAAGAGACTAAATAAACTTCCTGATCCTCCCAGAACCAAACAGAAGACTTGCAGAAAACCTATTATACCTGCATTTCACATGACCATCTTAGCGATGCTTACTTCTCCTAGAATCTTCATATTAGAAATATGTTCTCATTTATCTACCCTGAATCTTCAGTGATGTGGAATTCCTAAAGGAGATGTGCCTACACTCTACCTCCTCATGTCTTCTCTACTCTATGTGAGTGAACTTCTTACTGACCCTCTTGATTTTGGCTGAGGTGATGATCTCAGGGCTGTGAGATTGATCCCTGTTTTATGCTCTGCAAAGGGTGTGGAGCCTGTCCAGTGTCTCCCTCTCTCTCTCTCTCGCACCTCCTCCTCTTAAAAAAAAAAAAAAAAAAAAAAAGCACGTCCACTCAGGGATCCATTTGTAAAGATGCCCGATATTCTTTATTCTAGTTTACTGGCCCTAAAAATAATGTGTTGGCAGAAAACACTATTTTGGAGAGAATGTCTATTTATAAGATAACCCTGCAGTAACTCAGGATTCTGCTAACAGAAGCAACCTGTAGTTCATATGTTTTGTTTGGAGCAGGGACTTGCAGAACCTTCTCCACATATGCCACTAAGTAATTTTCCCCAAGCAACAAACTCGAGATATTCTAATTAAGGGTACATCTCCAATTTAATTGACAAGAAGAGGGTATCTTTCCCTCTGGAAGAAAGACAGAAGCCAGCAAAAAAAGGAACCCAAGTCAAGGCCTGAACCTCAACCCAGGAGGAAGGTTAAGAACCAGGACAGTTTACCGCTGTGATGCACATCCACCAGGGAGACGACAAGGGTCACACTCTTGTACGTGTTGCACTTGAATGTGCACTGAAGAGACAGAGGCCAGATGCATTGGATGCTGCCAACGAGGCCAAGTCACCTGGGCTTTGAAGCACCACCTGTAAAAACAGGGAGAGCATTTAGCTGAGGTCTCAGGACCCATACTTGGGAAGACACAATGTCATACAAAACTGAAAGCATGCTCTTCCCTTCCAGCAGAGAGCACAAGCTCAAAGAGGCCAAAACCACATGATCCCAAAATTGGTGAAAGACTTAGCATTGCTGCTGGCAGACCTTCAAATAATACATGCATGGTCAATTGGCTACCGGGAGTTCCATGATATCTATGCCAGACCCAAGCAGGAGGATGTGGGCCATGAGATGGCCCAGAGTTCAATCACCATTTGCAACTAGTGATGAGACTCTAAAGTTCCTGCTGCTCTGAGAACCCAAACAGAAGATCTGCAGAAACCCTATTTCAACTGCATTTTGCATGACCATCCTAGGGTTGCTTACTTCTCCTTGAATCTTCTTTCACCTTTGACATGCATTCTCATTCATCTACCCTGTCACTTCAATGACACGGAACTCCTATAGGAGATGTGCATATACTCTACCTCCTCAATGTCTTCTGAGCTAAGGGTTCTGCTTCTAGAATTTTTTCCCAAGGAGAAAACCAGAGGGGTTGTAAAGGATTTGCAACAGTGTTCATGGAGAGCCCCTGCCATGCCCACACAGCTATTAAACTGATGCTATTGCCCTGCTGGTCCCACCAAACATCCCCAAACTGCTGCTGCCTGTTGGCCCCCCTACCCCTGCTCCGGTGCCTCCAGATTCCCTCCCCATTGACCTGCTGCTGCCGCCCCACTCATCCCAGCCTTCTCCCAATGCTGCTACTGCCTGGGTGCCCCCGCCTCTTGACCCTGCCATCCACAGCACACCCCTCATACTCTCCACCTTACCACCGCTGCTGCAGCTAAGCTTCTGTCCTGTGACCCAGGCCACTGCTGACCTTCACTGTCCAGCCCCCATTGACATGCATTAAGGCCCTACCCCGCCCTTCATGCCCTTCCTGTGCAGTTGCTATGCTGCTGCCTCCCAGCTGGTTATTTCCCCCATTCTCTGCACACCACCACCCGCCTGCCTCCCCACATGAACCCGTGCAGCCATGCTGTCCCACCCCGCCCACGACCATGCGCCACTACTGTCCTGCTGACCTCCGCATTGCTGCTACTTCCCCTCTGTGCTCTCCCCGAACCTCTACCCTACCCGGGTGCACCACACCCCCAGTACCAATCCCCTGCCGCACGCCGCCACTGCCCCCTTACCACCACCCTGCTTCTGATCTGCTGCTGCCCTATGTCCCACTCTTGCCCTTTGTCCCGCTGTAGCCTTGTGTCCTGCAGCTGCTGGTCTTCATAGCCCAGCCCTACGCAGCCCTGCCCTGTTGACTTGCAGGACCGCCCCACCTGCCACGCTGCCCCCCTGCTGTTCCCACCCACCCCTCCCTGAAGCTACTACCTAGCTGCTACTCCTGCCTCCCACTCTGGAGCCTTCCTGATTCCCTATCCCTGTTGCCGCACTGCTGCCAATCCACTAGTCCTACTCCACCTTCCCCACACTGGAACCACCAGGCTGCCCCCACAACATGAGCCGCTCCCACCGGGCTGCACCCCCATCCCCAGGGCCCCCACCTACAACCATCATTTCCACTCCTCTGCTACCCTGGGTTCCCGCTGCTGCTGCTATCAGTGGTCTTGCCCTGTGGACATGCACCAAGCCCAGCAAAGCCAGGCCCTTGCTTCGCTGCCTGACTCACCACGCCACGACATTGACATCCCGCTTATACCCAGCTAGTCCTGCCCACCCTCAAGCGACACTACTGCCTAGCCACCCACTCACCCTACTCCGATGCCTCCTGGCTGCCAAGCATTTTGCTGCCCAGCACGTCTATCACCCCCCGCACTACCAGCTTGCAGCCCCCCATAAATGCACCCCTGCCACACTGCTGTGCCCCCCACACAGGCCCCCTTACTGCCGCACTGCCTCTGTCCTGTGCCCCAAGCCTCTGCAGTGCTTTGCTGCCCCGCCTCGTTGGCATGCACTATGAGCAGGTCCAGTAAGCCAGCCAAGCTGTCGGTGTGCTGCTGCCTCAGGGCTGGTCCCACCGTCCCTATGCTGCCCTGCCACCACTCTTCCACCCACCCCCTCCAGGTGCCACATGGCTGCCCCACTCAGGTGTCATGCAGCTTCCCCTTACCACAGGAAGCTCCCCCTCCCTGTACCACTGCTGCCTGGTGACACCCCCACTCCCTCCTCCGCTGGCCCCGCCCCCTGACTGTTATAACCTCTCTGCCACCTACTCGTGCCTATGGAGCCCGGAAGCCTCGCCCACCACCCCATGACTGACACCCTGTTGATACCAGGCTGGTCCCTCCCCTCCACCCGCCAGGACCACCTAGCTGCTTCCACTTCCCCTGCTCCATTGTCTCCCTGCTGCCAGGC